>PVKE010002249.1:0-23638 GCA_004027555.1 Craseonycteris thonglongyai
TCCCTTTCTTCTTCCCTCTGTGACATTTCCATGTTTGTATCTTCAATTTCACTCATCCTTTCCTCTAGCTGGTCAGCCCTGTTTCCTATGCTGGTCAGTTCTTTTTTCAACTCTCCCATGATGCCTTTCATTTCAAGGAGTTCCTTTTGGTTCTGCTCTAGCTTCTCAATTTTGTTGGTAAAGTACTCATTTTGCTCAGCAAATTTCTTGTTGAGGTCATTTAACTGTGTGTGGGTAATTTGCCAGCATTGAGTGAGCTGAGTGTCTTAATTAATGCAGCCCTGAATTCTGTTTCACTTAGATTTGATTCCAAGTGTGCAAGGTCCTTTACTAAAGACTGCCCCTGATCTTTTGGAGGGACTTTGGATTCTGAGGTGTGCATTGTGTTTGATGTGGTTCTTTTTGCTTTATGCATGAGTCTCTTTTCCCTCTGTGGGTTTGCCTATCAGATGGGCTTCTCTTTATTTTTTCTTTTGGGCTCAGTTGTGGGAGAAGGAGATTTTGGGAGAGGGTTGGGGGAAGCAGATAGCTTCTGTGTCCTGGGGCACTTCAGGTTGCTGTCTTAGCTGTTAGATAGCAGGGTAAAGGTGTGGCCAGGGGTGGGGGCATGTGAGTAGGAGCTAGGGCGGGCCTGAGACTCAATAGCAGATTCCTCTTTCAGCATGGGGGCTGGTGGTTCAGTGTGGGCGGGGCGCAGGAGCTCTGGTCTGTCTCTCCTTCACCTGGCTGCCCCTCCTTCAATAGTATCTGTAAGCCACACCTGCAGGGCAGCACTTGGATGGGCTGGGGCTTGGCAGAGGTCCGGGTCGGCTGCGCAGTCCTGTGCACTGGCAATGACACCGCGGCGACCGGGTCGGCAGCCATTTGCGCGCACGGGCTGCAACGCCCCAGAGGCCTGGCGGGCGGGATGCCAAAAGCCCAATTGCATGCTCACGAGCAGGCAGCAGTGCCGCAGCGGCCCGGTGGGCGGGGCACCGAAAGCCCTGTGCGCACAGGCTGTAGCTCGGGCGGCAGCTGCTCTATGCTCCCGGCTCTGTTGAGACCACCGGGTTCAGTCTAAACACATCCAATGCAGCTATGCCCACTCAAGCCCCAGCCCTCACTCCAAGAGCCCTGTCTTCAGAAGGCGCTCCCTCACAGTCAATCTCCTCCGTAAATCAGGGGTGCTGAGCTGTTGCGGGCTGGTGCCCTGCTCTCACCCCGCCCGCCGGGAAGTGCAGCCGCCCTGCTCCACAGTCCCTGTTCCACTTTAGGCTCTGTGATCTGATTAGGGCACTGCGTGCTGTCCCTTGAGTTCGGATGCTAAATTGTCCAGTCTTGTGGGGATTCCATGCTCCCCAGGTCTCGGCTTCCAGCCCGCCCTCGATCCAGCTCCACTTTGACCGTAGTCCCCCAAACCCCCTTTGTTTTTGCCTGCCCCGGGCTGCGCTACGAGTCTCTGTCCCCGAACCGCTGCTTCCCTTTTCCTCTCCCGCTCTCCCCTTTTTTCTCTAACCTTTGTGTGTTGTTCTGCGTTGTGTGGTTCTCTTAGTTGAGGTTTCTTCTCAGGGTTTCCCCTGTGGGTTCCCCTCTGTTCACAAGGCCCTTCCCAGGCAGTTATTGGCGTTGTCCTCTCATGCCGCCATCTTTGATTTCCCTGTTCCAGTTTTGCTATTTTATAGAGACTATTTCATTTGTGTATCTTTCATTTGTTTCTTAATATTTATTTTTCTTCAGGCCTAGCTAATAATGGGATTACCATATACTTGGAGCAAGCATCCCCAATAAGATAGCAGCAGGGATGCCGGGATAGCTCAGCAGTTGAACGCTTGACTCGTAATCACGAGGTCCAGTGTTCAATTCCCTGCCCTGGCCCATGCAAACCCCAATGTGCTGAACTGCAGCTCAGCAGGTAACTGCCAAGATAGTTCAACAGTAAAGGCTCTCACCTCCCATGCAGGAGGCCCTGGTTCAGTTCCCACCCTGCACAGTCCCCCGCATCTACCTGTGTGGAATGAAACCATGTCATAACTAGTGATGTACAACTATGGAGACTGCTCTGGGCCCTCCTCACTTCTGTCTGTCTGTATGTCTGTCTGTCTGTCTCTCTCTCTCTCCTCTTCTATCAAACAATAAAATAAACTTAAAAAATAATAATAACAGATGCCTACTTTGCTTATCACACACTACAGCGAGGCTCTGCTCAGATCAATTATAACCTGCAAGCACAGAGAAGTGTCCTTCCACTGGTAGAGCCCTCTTGTTAAACAATGACATCATAGTCTATACTATACAATGAGAGGAGGGGAGGGGAGAAAGGGGGAGAGGAGGGGAGGGGAGGGGAGGGGAGGGGAGGGGAGGTGAGGAGAGAGGAGGGAAGGAGAGAGGAGAGGAGAGGAGAGGAGAGGAGAGGAGAGGAAGCTGGATTAGGATTCTTACCATCTTCTTCACCAGAGCTCACGCCTGACTAGTCAGCAATGAATGCCTGGTAGTTTGCTTTGTAAACCTTGAGAAATTAAGCAGGCTTTCACTGAGCAAATTCTCTTCACTGGGTGCTAATTTATTGCACCTCATGATAATAAATTAGATCTCCATGTAGAATCCCTTGATTACTCAATGGCAGGCCAGAAGGAAGCTGGGGAGAAGTGTCCACATCCTGTAACAATCCTTACCCTGCATTTCCAAGAGTAAGCACATTAGGTCACCTCCTTTTTCCTCTAGGATTTCTTTAGAAACATTGGGGGCTATCCAGCAATACATTCAATGATTTGAAGGCAGGTTTTCATATCTCAATGGCTCTGAAATCGAGATATGTCTTATGATTAATATTAGCCAGAGAGTAGCTGTGATCTAACTATTTCGTAAGAATGTGTGAACTTTATTTTATCTCTTTTCATGCATACAGAAGAGCAACATATGATTTTAACAAGTCTACACTATGTTTAAATAAGTAGAAAAGGACTCTGCCAATTAAATCTAAGATTACAAAGAAAGCATTGTGTCATGGTTTAATGGTCAGCATGTCTTTTTTCTTTCTGGAATACCCAATAATGGTATATCTTAAAAATGGCATTTTACATTTGATAAAACTATAGTGAGTAATAGTAAAGGTTAATTTATTTCTTCATTCTTATACTTTAAAAAGTATGATCATTCTAATTGTGCCAAACCCAGAAGACCCTTTTGTGCATTTCCAAGATGCACACATCTCTACACCAGCCACTTTGGAAACAAGCTGACTTCCTCTTGCTTAATGATAATAATACAAAATTCATTAAAATTAACAAAGAAGGGAAAGAATTTCATCTTCTTACAGACAGTTTCTTCCTGGATGCAAACTTTTATCAGAACTACTCTCCCTTATGCCATGGCTGGATGACTCAGTGTGAGGCTCTGAAATGTCACTTGAGACCTTGATTAGCCTATTGGCTAAATGAACACAGCTGTTTCTTCCTATACAAGCTCTTCCAACCTGTGGCCCATGGGCCACATGCACCCCAGGAGAGCTTTGAATGGGGCTCAACATCAATTCTTAAACTTTCTTAAAACATTATATTTTTGCAACTTTTATTTTAGCTTATCAGCTATCATTAGTGTTAGTATATTTGATGTGTGGCCAAAGATAATTCTTCCATGTGGCCCAGGGAAGCCAAAAGGTTGGATACCACTGTTCTAAAGTCTTCAAAAACAATCAAATCATTCTGCAGCTCCTTGAATTCTGCAAAAAACGTCATTATCTCTGGCTGAAATGAAAGAAATTTGAATGCAAAAAAAAAAAATCATTTCTTCCTGAGTTACTATGCAAATAGTACTTTAAACTGTACTTTTATTCTTCCAAAATTTACAAAACCCGCTCATTTCTCAAAAATGTGACTGAGGAGGCCCGCCCTCTATCTGCTGAAGCAGAATCAGCCTTTCAGCAAGAGCTCCGCATGACACCTTCAGGCCTGAGAGGCTGCTCCAGTTCTCATCTGTGCTCAGATTGAGTAAGGAGGTGATTTATTTTTCTGAAAGAGGTCATTGCATGTATTAATCCTGGGACTGTCACTGTGCAGTCTCTCTCCTCGAGAACTGAGTTTATTTTTGATTGTGATGAGACTGACAAAGCCTGATGAAGCCTTTCAGCAGCTCAACACTGATCCTGGAAGTCTCACGTGCAGCTTTCTCCTCTAAGAAGAAACTCCTGAGTCTTCTTGCTGGGACTCCCAGCCTATAAAAGTGTCCCCAGGTAAGGGAAGGAAAGCTGCTATACTATTTCAAAGACAGCTGGAATGCTTTCACTCCCTTTCAAATCAGAACCTTCACAGCATATCTAATCTGTTATTTTTCCTAATCCTGGAAGAAGAATGCAATCAAGTTATAGTCTAATGGAAAACACCACAGCACACACAGGGTTTTCTTATCTTCTTGTCCTGCTTTCTCCCACAATGCATCATTCTGCCCAGAGTGCATCAGTAGAAGAATGAGAAGAAATGTACTAGTTCCCGAAGTATCCTCCATACGCGTTCCAGGTGTCTGGCATATTAGGATATCACCCTCAATTCTACAAGCAAGAAAATATAGGCAAAAGAGAGATCTTTTGAGAGAGTGTTTCTTGCAATATAAAAACCCCACATATTTCAGACTTTGATTTAGGGATTGGTGATATCTTCTTATTTAGTAACAACAATACATACATTGTTGAGAATAAAAAAAGGTAAAGACGTTTGACCACTACAGAGACAGTTATTCTCTGAATGCAAGTCTGTCAGAACTACCCACTGCCATGGCTGAATGCCTCTGTGTATACCTCTCCTGAAATGTCACTTGAAGACCTTGGTTAGCTTTATTGAAGAGAAAAATCCATACCATAAAATTCACCCATTTTCACTATACAGTTTGGTGAGTTGTAATAAATTTGTACAGTTATAGAATTTATCTCTTGTCCATTTTTAGTCAATGCCTACACGTCTATAACCAACCCTAGACAAAAACTGTTCCATTTTATGTCTCCATAGTTTTGCCTTTTCTAGAAATGTCAAGTAAGTGGAATCAAGCAGCATGCAGTTTTGTGTGTGTGACAACATACACTTAGTATGGTTTTGAAATCCATCCTTCTTGCACCTATCAGTGTTTTCCTTATGATTACTGAATATTGTGTGGATATACCATATTTTGTTCATCTATCTAACACAGGGGACATTTAGATAGTATAAAATTTTTAACTTTTATGAATAATGTACAAGTCTCTGTGTGCGTAAACATCTTCTTTCTCTTGGGTAGATTCCTAGGAGTGGAATAACTGTGTTGATATTATAACTCCATGTTTATGATTTTAAGAGACTGTCAAGTGCTTCCCAGCTATAAAATTATTTTTTTCATCAAATTTGGAAAGTATCAGCCATTTTATGTTGAAATAAGTATCCTGTTCCTTCTCTCTGTCCTCTTTTTGGAATCCCATATACTGATTGCTTGATGGTACTTCACAGGTCTCAAAGGATTTCTTCATTTTTCTTATTTTTTCTTTGCTTTATTCAGATTAGATAAATCTATTGATCTATCTTCATATTTTCTTATCTTTCTTCTGCTTTTTCATAAAAGCTATTGAGTGCCTTTAGTGAATTTTTTATTTTAGTTACTGTATTTTCCAATTCTAGAACTTCTATTTGCTTCTTTTTAAAAATAATTTCTATCTTTTTATTTAGACAATTTATTAGATGAGTCAGTGACATCACATTTTCTTTTAATTATTAAAACATGCTTTCCATTGGTTCTTTGAGTTTATTCATAATAGCTACTTTGAAGTCTCTGCCTTCTAAGCATAACATCTGGGATCCCTCAGAGACAGTTTCTATTGACTAATTCTCCCCTGCCTCTCTGCCTCCGGGTGTGTGGATCACGCTTTCCTATTTACTTGTTTATCTCAGAAACTTTGTTGTTGAGAAGAACTGTAAGTTTTAAAAAATATTTTATAGCAAATCTGGATTATAATGCTCCTGATGTGGATTTTGCTGTTGTTTGTTTTTGTTTAGCAGTGTACTAGGACTAACACTATAGAGTCTGTCTGACCTGCAGTGTGTGCAAACTGAAGTCTGCTCATGTTTAAAAAAAGGGTTGTTACTTTTTAAGTCTGGCTTCCTAATATCACCTCTGGGTCAGCACAGTTTAGGGGTCTGCCAATGGATGGTTACAGGTTATGCTCAAATGCCTTGAGCCAGTAAGGCTCCTACCTTTTGCCAATAGATCTGTGTGTGGGTTGGGAAATGCATTAAAAAGCCAAGTAGTTTACAAGTTTGCTGGGCCTTTTCATACCACCTCTGCACATGTTCAAGGTACCATGTTCAGTCAGGGACATGTAAAATACACTAGGGACCTCTCTGCTATCACCTAACCATATGCAGTCTTATTATGCATATGCACAACTGTATAGACTTTCAGGGATATGTGAGCGCTTATCATTGTCTACTAGGGCTCTTTCAGCCCCAGATTTCCCTCTTAAATTTCTGGCTAGTGTGTCTCTCCATTGTTTTCCTTGTGCAGGATTTACATTAGACCAGCTGTTATATTGGTCTTCCTTGTTCATTTGCTACTCTATCTAACAATTCCCAGGAACATTCATTTTTTTCCATGCCACTCCAATTTAGCCAATTCTCTCTGACAGCAAAGCTTCTGATTTTTACATCTCACCCTGTCCTGGTAGAACTACAATGCCAATGGTGGGAATGGGGTGGAATGAGAGCATCCTCAGGCTAAAATGACACAGTCTCCCATTGTTCTTATCCAAGATTCAATTATTTCTCTTTAATAAACGCTTGTCAAATTATTATGTGCTTTTAATTTCTAGAGTGCTGATATGGTTGTTTTTGAAAATTCTATCCAATTTTATCATTGCTTATTGGTGATAAGAATTGCCAAACACCTTACTCTACCATTTTTCAGTCTGACCATTTTTGTTCATTTATCTTCAATCTTTTTTTTTTCTCTAAATTATTTGGGTTGAATAGTTTCTATTGCTCTGTCTTGAAGTTCTGACATCAAAAATATGCTAGTGATCCCATTCAATATATATATATATATTTACTATTGTCATTTTCAAGTCTAAAAACACCATGTGGTTACTTTTTTTAATAATTTCAACTTTTTTTTTATTGAGATTCCTCATTTGGTGTATCATTGCCATTATATTTTCCTTTAATTCTTTCAACATGAATTTCTGAACATATTTACAAGCATTGACTTGAAGTCTCTGACTGCTAAATACAATATCTAATCCTTATACAGTTTTTATTGCTTCCCCACCATCCCACCCCATGTATGACTCACATATTTGTTTCTTCATATGTTTTATATTTTTTGGCTGAAAACTGAACATCTTAGATAATAAACTATAAAAATTGTGGTTTTCTTTTGAGATAATATATTGGAGAAGCTTTGGATTCCTTTTTAATTATTCCCAAAACCAAAAATAATAATAATAATTACTTGCCTGAACTTAAACTGCAAAAAAAAATCTCTCCCAAGTAGTGTGTTCTTTTTATTCTTATTTTTTTATTCTTGTTTCTTGGGGTTGTCCCTACATCTGTATAGTTTAGTGGTCAGATAATGATTTGGGAAATATTTGTGCTCAAGCATCTGACCTTCATAATACTTCCACCCTCTACCCATCAATTTGTGTCTATATTGGGGAAAGCCTTCAAAGTCACAGCTAGTTCTCCAATATCCCTTGGTGTTCTCTCTTCTCTGGTCCCTCCTGCACATGCAGCTTCCTAGACAGCCAAAGATGTATAGAGAGCTTACCTCAGCCATTCTATGGTTCTGTCATTTCCAGGGGCTCCCTCCGAGGGCATATACTTTAAACAACTACTATTCTATTGAGGTTTTTAAATCCAATATGTCCCATAAACGTAGATAACATTGGAAGCTGGTAGTACGTAAATCCAATGAATTTATGGAGATTCTATGTTTTGGTTGCAGAATTGTATTAAAATAGAACTGAGTGTGACTTGAGAAGGACCTTCAGTTTCAGAATAATCATTACAAGAACAAGTGAAACACTTCTCAAATTTATTCTAAATTCTTGATGAATGCAGGTTTATATGGTGCTTATAGCATGAACTCCTGTTTTCATAATACCTGCCTTCTATACCTTTACACTTTAATGATAAAAACATGCTGAAAGATAGAAACAGGCAAAAAGCACAAAAGCAGTGCTTAGAAAGTTAAATTCCAGGAAACCTCTGTTGTGAGGGTACAATCTTTATGTAAAGGTGAGCCAAGAACTATTCATTTTTATTTTGAAAATATGGTTTATACATGTTGCTTCACATTTGAAGTGAATGGCTTTATGTAGGAGCTAAAATTCTAAGTTTCTAGATTTCACAAATACAACAATGTTACAAAAATATACAAGTAAAGCAAGCACATCTTTTCTAAAAATTTAAATCTCCTCAAGACACTGAGAAAAGCAAACAGTTGTCTTTTGTCTTTTGTTGTTTGTTTGTTTTCTACAGAATTCGGAGATATCTTGGTAAGTTGTTTTGCACTATTAGGACATAGTGTGCCATAACAGCCTGGTGCATATATTAATTTAAAAATAGAAATATTAGAAGCCCTATGGGACACAAGAATATCTACTGCTAAGATTCTCTGCTTACAACCCACATGTCCCAGATACTATCTGGTCCATCTATTTAAGAAAATTAAAATAATCTTCTTTGACTGCCCATAGAATATAGTCCCTGTCCAGAGATCCACTTCCTCCAAGGCAGTGAGTAGTGCTCTGAGATCTGAAGTGGTTAGAATTCTTCCCTCCTCTGGTCTGCTCTATCTTTATAAACTAAGAGCTGCATGGTGAAGCAGGCATCTGTTGCCATAGCTCATTAAGTGCTCTTTCTTTGAGCAGCCACTTACAAGATGGTGAGAAAGGAAGAGGGAAAACCCCAAAGAGAAATATCAATCAACTATTTTTTCACTCCCCTGCATTTTATTCCCTCATTAGGTTTTCCCTCAGAACCAAAACAAAAACAAAAATTAACAAACAAATAAAAACCTTCCTACCATATTACTGTCTCACTCTTGCCTCCAGTTTGGATGCAAATGCAAGATCATCCTTTTCTTGGCTGGAAGCCTTCAAAAGCAGCATTTTGAATCTAGTTCTAACGTCACCTATCTGTTCAAACCTCTTATTAGGAGAGGAAAATAAAAGATGGTGCTTCTTCCAATAATAACTACCGAATATTCCCCTAGTCTCCCAGGCCAGCCACCTAAACCCTTGAGTGGGTATTCAAAGGTGTGTTTTTTACATTGATAGCTACATCCCTAGTAATCTTCTTATTGAAAACTGCAGGGATGCTCAAAGATGCTGCTCTCTGAAATGTCTGTGCTGCCTCCATTGAGTTTTTATCAATTTTAAGGGTAGAATTTCTCAGTGGGCGGTAAGTTTCACTAACCCTCATTTTATAAAGAGAAGAAAAAAGAAGCTCAGAGCCAAGAAAATATGTAGACTATTTTACTGTAATCATATATCAGCTCAATCAGTTTCTGGTTCTTAATTGAAGCCTAATTTTCCCTTTGAACACAGCAAAAGCTAAAGCTATCTTGTGTCATTCCTTCATACAAATCTATGCTGGGTTTCTAAGTGTAGGTAGGTGACAAAAGGAGAATGGACCATCCAGTAGAGGTACAGAAGTAAGGAAAAAGAAAAACAAATAAATAAAGAAAAACCTTTAAAAAGAAGAGGATGTGAGGGAAAAAACCTCAAAGACACCTATAATAGCTACCTAGAACAGTCTAAAAGTCTTGGTTTCTTTCCAACAAAGGTTCTCTTGAAGAAAATGGGTACAGACAGGCACAACTTGAAATCCTAGGTTTGTCAATTACCAGATATATTTCTTGGTTTAATTTCTTTAACTTGTCTTTTTTTTTTTCTCCTTAACTTTTTTCAACTTCAATTTATAACTCTGTAAAATGAGGACATGCATACTGCCATTTTTCTTTGTTCTCCTAGAACCTGGCATAAATTCAGAATATATTTGTCCATAATATTTCTGAAGAGTGGAATGAGGAAAGGAGGAGGCAAGCACTCTGCCTCTAATGAACAAACTTGGATGTATGCTGGTATACTTTCTTTAAGTCTCTTTCAGACATTTCAAACACACAGATTTTCTGCAAACTGTGTTAAAGATCCTTAACTAAATCAAGTGAACAGTGTTTTAAGAGGATGGGGAGGGAGCAAGATGATGGAATAGAAAGCCATAGACCCTCCTTTACCCACAGAGACATGGGTTTAACAACAATAACAACAACAACAACAACCACCACCACCTTGTGAGAAACCCAGAAACCAATTAAAAAGGTTCCTGTACCCTAGGTGAATGAGAAGCCAACTACATGCAGTAGGTAATTCATGACACTGTCCATTCTATCTCCATTAAGGCCGCTGTAGGGTAAATGTATAGACAAATACAGAAGCCTGTATTATAAGGTAGGTAAGTAAATTCCTTTTGAATATGTATGCAATTTTTAAGTATATAAAGTAATTATAAATCTATGTTAATAGATATTCAATATAGAAAGAGGTTATATGTGTCATCAATTACATAATACACAAAAATGAATTAAAATATACTAAAAACCTAGGTTTAAGACCTAAAACTATTAAACTTCTTAAGAAAACCTAAAGGAAAAACTCATGATGTTGGATTTGGTAATGACTTCTTGCATACGATACCAAAGCACAAGCAATAAAATTAAAAATAAACAAATGGGACTACACCAAACTTAAAAACTTCTTCACATCAAAAGAAAGGAGAGTGAAAAAGCAACCAATAAAATAGAAGAAAATAACTGCAAATTATATATCTGATAAGGACTTAATATCCTGAATATATAAGTAATTCCTACAACTCAACAACAAAAGAATAACCCAATTAGAAAATGGGCAGAGAACTTGAATAGATATTTCTCTAAAAAAAGATATACAAATTACCAATAAGCACATGAAGTGATGCTTGCTATTACTAATAATTAGGGTAATGTAAATCAAAACCACAATGAGATATCACCTCCTATCCATCAGGAGTACCAACACCAAAAGAACAGAAAATAAGTATTGGTGAGGATGTGGTGAAGTTGGAACCCCTGAGCACTACTGATGGGAAAACAATGTGGAAGTTCCTTAACAAATTAAAAATAGAATTACCCCATGATCCAGCAATCTCACTTCTGGGTATATTCATCCAAATGAACAGGATTTTGTTTGTTTGATCTCAAAGCAGGATCTTGAAAAGATATTTGCACATCATGACAGCATTACACAGGATAGCCAAGAAAAGGGAAGCAACCCAACTGTCCATTGATAGGTAAATGGATAAAGAACATGTGGTATGTACATACAATTGAGTATTATGCAACCTTAAAAAAGAAGGAAATCCTATATCAGGCTACAACATGAATGAACCTCCAGGACACTGATGCTAAATGAAGTCAGTCAGGTGCAAAAGGACAAATACTGTATGGTTCCACTCTTACGACATAGCTAAAATACTCAAAATCACAGAAACAAAATAAAAGGTGATTACCAAGAGCTAAGAGGAGGGGTGGAGAGGGGGAGGGGAGGGGTGAGGAGGGCGAGGGGAGGAACAGGGGTGAGTAGTGTTTAATGGAGTTTCAGTGTTACAAAATGAAAACGTTCTAGAGATCTGTTGTACAACAATGTGAATATACTGAATATACTGAATGGTACACTTTAAAATGGTTAAGATGGTAAATTTAACATTCTGTGTTCTTTACAATAATTTAAAAAAATAGAAAAAAAGCCAGATTTGGTTAAATTTTTATTTAAACTGGTTTGTTAGGTTGTTTTTCCTTGGGTAATATTTTTAGGAAATAAATTTTTGGGCTTAATAGAAAAAATAAGTAGATTCAATATGCAGTTCAGCAAAACAGGACAATCCAATTAAGACTCTCTCTAGTACTAACTAGGGCCAATCTGACTTGGTTGGCAGATAGTTGTTCTAATTTAAGCCAGCCTGTGGCTATTCTGTGGGTTTATTCTGCACTTCAAGCACAGTGGGGCTAAAATCACTATTGATCACAGCCCCGATTTCCTAAATATGTCAGGGACATTTTATACTTTTTCTCCGAGGTGTTAAATATCAGGCCTGCCATTAACCAGATTGTGATAGCAGACACAATAAAGCCAACTGCAAAGTTAACATTAAAGATTTTTTTTTTCAAAGGTCATGCTGCATTTGGAAAAGATCATAATGACCCTCTTCTTTGAGGGCTACTGATTCCTAAAAAGATGTCCCAGCCCAGCTTTGCAACTTCCACCTCTCCATGAAAGCAAACAATTCCGAGATGATTCCTGCTGCTTCTAAGCCCTCCTAAGAATCATTTAACAGAAGCACAAGCCTCATAAAAAACAAAATCCCTCACTGCTCCTTCTTACCAAGAGACACTTCCTGGTTCACCGAGCATGCCCTCTCTCAATAAGACTCCTTTGTTGAACTAAAGCTTTGCCCCTGGTGGTCTTTAGCTGTTGGATATTTCATCTCCCTTGCAGGAAAAACATGTTGCCAACATATTCAAAGCCAGCAGGATTAGGAAGGGTGTGCTCTTCCCCCACAGTGAGGCCCAGTCGGAGATTTGTGAAGGGCTATTCCCATCTCCTGGCCTGGCTCAACATCCTCCAGACCTCCACAGAACGGCTGGAAGCCAGGACAGATGCTCTCTGCCTGTGACTATGCACAATAAGCTCAAGCCAGTATTTTCCAACCTTCCCTCAAAAACAGTTATGTGTCCTCGAGGTCCTTTAAATCTAACACCTCCTTCTTAAAGTTTAGCATTTGACATTCATTCTCCATCTCAGAGCAAGCCAGGTTTAATCATTCAAGGTCTTGCTGAAATGCCATCTCTTTGGAGATACCTTCTTTGATCACTCTAAACTAAGTAGCCTCTTCACAGCCAATCTCTAACCCAACGTCTTCCTTTTCTTTTTTATTTCTTTTTTATTTTTTATTAGCAATTATCATATAAGGAACACTGAGCACTATATATATTTGACTCACTACTTTATCAGATTTTCTTCTTAATTATCATAGCTTAGAGTTTCGGGGTTTTGTTTAAATGTATAATCATGTCAGCATCAACATGTCTCTTTTTCATAATACTTATGGTAAATATGTCATTTCTTGTTCATGTTGCAATAACTGTTGATCCAAAGAAAGACTGAAATACAGTAATGATAGATTCTGATTCCAGGATTATTTTTTTAGGGGAGAGAGGGTTCAAATATTGTTATAAAATCAAAGCATTTTATTTCTCTAAGGAACTTTAGTGGTTATAAAAAACAATAACAACAACAAAACAAAAAACACAGTTTCCCTTACAGAAATAAAACTGAGGACTGGAGTGTGGAGGCAATTTGAAAATGCCCCAATTTACTGATGACTGAATGCCAGGTAATACTTCATTAAAAAAGGTAAGAGGGTGGGGAAGCTGGGATGGCTCAGTGGGTTAGGCGCTCACTTTGCAGCCCCAAGGACTAAGGATTGAATCCTAGGCCTGGCCTGTACAGGCCCATATGCTGAACCAGGGTGTGTCCCCAGTTTGGTTCTTACTGGGGTGAGACCCCAGCCCAGTTCTTGCCCTGTGCAGCCCGTGCCTACCTGTGAAATGAAACTATGTAGAAAACCAATGTTGTGCAACTATGGAGACTGCTCTGGGCCCTCTCTGTCTCTCCCTCCCTCTTTGTCTGTCAAAAAAAAAAAGGTAAGAGAGTGACAGAGTATGTTTTGAGTTCTATACAAGTTTAGCATTTTGCCTTCATGTAGTAATGAATATTAAAAAAATAATAAAAGTATATAATTTATACAAAGTTTAAACAAGTACAAATTGAAGAACCATGAATAGGCCACTCACCTTAATAAATGGAAGGTACTATTGAAACTCTCACTGTGGGACTGGACTCTGCTTGTTCATCATATCCTTCCCTTATTTTATCTTGTGGAAGGAGGGGCAAGGAACTATTTTGAATTTCCTTTTCATCATTCCTGTTTTTGTTTTACTATTTATGTGTTTCTGAATTTACATGAATGATTTTGTATGGTATGCATGCACTATTAACAACTTGTTTTTTCCTCGTTTTTGAGATTCATCATTTCCATGTTAATTCATATTGCTACATTAATGTTCACTGCTATATAATATTTGAGTATGTAACAATGCCATACTTTATCCATTCTCCTACCCTGTGGATAAGTTAAACTTAGTTATTTGAGCTGTAGCTAAAAAATAACTATTTGCTCCAGGACATACTCCTGCAGAAAGATAAGACTGCAACCTTATAATTAACTTCACTAGTATCTGCAGGAAATTCTGGCAGTTCACTTTATCCAGGCAAGTAATTTGCACATTTGTAAAAACAAGTCTTTTATAAGGACAAGAGTTTGTTCATCTGGATATATGGTGAGCTTATCAAAACAATGGCACTAAAAAAAATAAAAAAATAAAAAAAAAGAGTCTGACTTGGAACCTAAGCAATTTTTACTAACCAATGTCACCCTAATAAATTGAACAATTATTTTAAAAGTCTCAATTAACCCCAAAGGTGGCAGGAAAAGGGGGGTAAAAGGATGGAAGAACAGATGGAACAAATTGAAAACAACTAGCAGGAAGGTAGATTTAAATCCAACCATACCAGTAACATTAAATGTAAACTCTCTACACACCACAAGTAAAATACAGAGATTGTCAAGATATAAAGCACGAACTAGCTATCATTCACAAAACACCAACTGTCAGAATAAACAGTAGATAGGTTAATAGTAAAACACCAACAAAACAGTGCTGGGTAATTGAATAGGACACAAAATTCTCTGGTCCCTTTCCAGTGTAGGGGCACGGTAGACAACGCCCCACAGAAAGGAGGCGTCATTTGCAAGGATGATGGGTAGGGCAAGAAGTGCCCGGGACACTTACCGTGCATAGGAGGACACAGCGGCCTCAGTGGCAGGACCCCGAATATTCACTCACCTGAGCTGGGACGCTGTCTCTGCAGTCCTGCCCTGACCCAGTCATCACCGCAGGGGGCTGCCTGTACGGCACTACGGAAGCCATCCCGGAATACGTACATATTTTGCACCAGAAGGAGATCGCCCGGCGGATGAAGTCCTACAAGAAGCAGCCCGGAGCTGGCAGTGAGGAGCAGAAAGAGCTGCAGAGGCCACGGCACCGGAGCAAAAGCTGGGCTCCCTGGACAAAGAGGCATGCAGCGTGAGCTACCCCCTCCACCCCTCAGGATGCCCAAGCTGCAAGCAAGGACAAGGACAAAGCGCTGCCTAACCTCTGGATACTGTCACTGATGCCCAGGGCCACTATGACAAGCCCCATGTGGGGGAGGCTGCCGTGCATGTCGGACTTGACGCGCGTGTGCTTCATGCCGCTCCTGAACCACGTGGGACTCACCTACGCTGTGAACACCGCGCACGCGCTGTGACCCACCACGGCTGACGAATGCTGCCCTGGCGGGGTTCCGGCTACCCTCGGGTGCGTGCGTGGAAAAGCTGATCTGGAAAGACGAGGCAGAGAACCGCGACAAGCTCATGGACTGCAGGCCTGAGTGCACTGGAGACCACATAAAAGGGTTTGGATGCAGAGTAGGACATTCTGGAACCAGATTGCCTGAGTACAAATTCTGGCTCATTGCTCACACTACCTTGACGGAATTATCGTAAACTCATTCTACCTCACTTTCTCCATCTTTAAAATGGGGATATCAGTAGTCTCTTCCTCAAAGGACCAGTGTGAAGATCAAATGAGTCAATATATGAAGTGATTAGAACTAATTGTACTTTTTAGGGGGAAGCTGGGATGGCTCAGAGGGTTGGGCACTCGCTTTGCAGCCCCGGAAACCAGGGATCCTGGCTCCAGCCCATGCGGACCCATATGCTGAACTGGGGTGTGCCCCCAGTTCAGTTCTTGCCAGGGCCTAAGCTGGAGGCTCCCGGCCCAGTTCCTGCCCTGTGCAGCCCCGTGCCCACCTGTGGAGTGAAACTATATGGAAAACCAATGCTGTCAACTATGGAAACTGCTCTGGGCCCTCCCCCTTCTCTCTGTCTCTCTCTCTGTCTCTCTGTCAAAAAATAATAAAAACAAATCTTTAAAAAGAACTCATTGTAGTTTTTAATGGTAAGTGACCTTAATATTTTATCCTTTAAAATATTGTTAGCTAGTTGTAGGAAGTAACATTTGCTTAAGTATCTTCTTTCTAATCCCATTCTTTGTAGATATTCACTATAGCTCTATATTTCATTGAATAGTTTTTCAACATCTATTGATACCCTTTCGTTTGTTGTTACAGTGAAATAAGTTGATAAAGTTCCTATTTCTGAAGTTCTTGCTGTACTGAAATTAATCCCATTTGTTTATATTATAATTTTATAAATGGAATGCTAGATTCAGACATCTAATAGTTCATTTGAAATATTTGCTTCTGTATTTGTAATTGGAATTAATCTTTCTTTTTTTCTCGTGTGATACCTTTTCAATACATTATACAATGAATTTAGGGTCTTTCATCTTTTTCTGTGGACTGGAATTATTTGAGTAACATAGGAATTATATGATATATGAATTCAGTTGAAACGCAGCAGTAAAACCATCTGAGCCAGCCACCGAATTTGGTTCTACTTATTGGTCTGTTCAAATTTTCTATATCATTTTGGATCAAATGGAATATTTTATGTTTCGATAACAGGTTATCCATTTCTCTTAGATTTTCCAAATTTATTATCATAAGTTTGTACAAGATGCTTTAATATAAATCTTTAAACTTTTCTGTGATTGAAGATTGTATCTGATGATCACTGTTTCTCTCTCTAAGACGTGCCAGGGAATTCCTTTTTAATTTTATTATCCTTTTCAAAGAATAAAATGTATATTTTGTATCATATAATGTCATCTATTACAAAAAATTAAGCAACGATGTCTTAAGACAAAAGTGTGTTTCTCTCTCATGTAAAAGAGGTCGAGAGGTGTGCCAGCTGGGACTGTATGTCAGCCTCCTGGAATCCCCAGGGACCCCGAGTTAGTCTTCACGTCTCATGCCCAATGCCTGGTTTCCATCCTTGTGATCCTCAAAACTCACCATCACTGTCAGAGGCCTAAGGATCAGAGTCATGTTTTCTGGCCAACAGCAGGTAGAAGAAGGGAAAGATAACAGGATCACTTCATCAATAATTCAGCCCCCTTTCTTAGCCTTCCCAGAAGTTCCTGACCTCACTTTGGGGTACATAGTATCTGCCAGAACATAGTCGTAGGGTCACAGTCTGAGGCAAGGGAGGGCTAGGAACACAGCTTCAGTCAATGCCCACCTGGAAAAAAAAACACAAAAAATTGAATATGTATTAGCAAATGAGAGGGTGGGAATGGGTATTGGATATGTCTGCTACAATTTCGTGTATCCTATCAAACATTTCTGCTTTTACCTCTATTTTAGATTTTAGCTTTCATTTAATTTAATTTTTCTTCCTAATTTCTATTGGTTGATTTTGATACTTTTAAATCTTGAGGTCAGAAGTTTTTGTGTATGTTTTGTCTTTTTTATATAATTATAATAAAACACTTGGGATATAAATTTGAAATTCTATATTCCATTATCTCAGTGACTACATCTGAACAACTCTTACCAGTGGGGTAAATGTTTATGGAGCTGTCCAAAGCCAGCTGGAACTAAGAACATTAGATTTTAGGGTTTCTGATCTTTGAACATATATTCCCTGAGTGGAGTGGTTATTTGACATATTAAATCTCTCTTCTTGAGCACGTAGTCCCTCATAGCATAAATCATTTAGCAAATTGCCCTTTGCCAGACATTTAGTGGTCTCCAGTTCTTCAAGATTGTAAGTATTGCTGTATCTGCCAACCTTAGGTATATCCTTGTCCACCTGTGTAATTATTTCTGTAGGATGAATTTTTAGAAGTGAAATTGCTGTGTCAAAGGATATAAAAATGTAAAATCTGATACCAATCACAAAACAAGTTATTAGTTTGCTTGTTCCTTGCCCTCTAAAAAGTTCTCCAGAAAACATAAAATTGCTTTATTTCGTGCAATTTTGGTGATAGTATAACTTGCTAAAGCAGCTGATAGCAATCTGGTAATATCAGCCAAAATTTAAATAGGTATAGCCACTGATGTAGCAAGTCCTCTTCTTACTGATTTGCTTTTATATGTACATAAATATACACTGCATGTGATGACTTGGGAATTCAACCTAAAGACATTAAAATTAAGGGAAAAATCACTTTGAAGACATATATATGTTATGGTTCCATTTTTAAAATAAAATTATCTGTGCATGTGTAAATGTATATTAGTACCTAAATGCAATGTGAAAGAATGAGAAGAATGCATATCCAACAATGGTCAATAGTTACCTCTGAGGAGTGAGCAAGACGGAGCATAGGAGATTATGATAAAGAACAAGATGCATGTTTAAGTACACACACACACACACACACACACACACACACACACACACACACTTCCATTGTCATTATTTTTCCCATGTCTGTTCCTAACCAGGAACTAGCAAGGAGAATTAATACAACGACTGGATTAATGAACAACCTCACCATAACAAGGAAGGTGGGTCCTTGAGAAAAACTTGGAATCTTTAAAAAAGCAAAATTGGGGTAAAGGCAATTGCATTACCAACAAGTTCTGGTAGTGTGGTAAAAGAGAGCCCTCCTGCCCCGTGATAACTACTTTCCCCTTTTTGATTTTTTTTTAATTAATTATTCTGTAGTTGGACTTCACAGTAAGTCTTACAAGTGCTCTCCCCCCAGAAAGATCAGTTGTCATGCTTCAACCAGTGTGAATTGTGATTGGGGCAGTTGTGTCTGATATGGGTCTAGGAAGTTCCTTCTACTCTGCATGTGTCCACAGATTATAAAGTTCTGTAGAGAACTTACTGGATTAGCACAAAGAATATAAGGTTTGATAAACCATAAAACAAATATACAGTTAGGAATTTATCCACAGCATAGAGCTACAACCCTCCTCCCTCCCCTCAAGGGAATAATCCAAATATAATAATTGTCTAGCACTGGGGCTGGGTGCAGATAGAGACTTTAAACCAGGAGAACTAACCCTCTAACCAAGATTGGCCAAATATTCCTTCTCCTATCATAGGACGGGCTTCCCAGAATCAGAGAAAGTCATGCTACAAACAGAACTTTGCCTTGAATAAGGAGATCATTTCTAATTTTCTCACCAAGCCAAGCCATATAATAGGGTAATATTTCAGCTAAATTTTTTTAACAATTTGCTAAAGACTAAGTATAGGCAAGTGATTCAGACACAGAAGGAGTTTGTACTAACTCACAGATGATTCTTCATGGACATCACTGAGTACTTACAAAAATGTGAAAGTCAATATAGCCACATGCCCCTGCTACTAAAAGTGAAGGTTTGTGAAACATGTTGGATTCCAGGAATAGAGGAAACAAGAAAATGACAAGAGTAATCATGGCAGCTGTGTGCAGAGGACACCACTTGGGAAAGATGGGGAGGCAGAAAGGGGACTCACTGAAAAGACTTGGATGGGGGGATGGGAAGTGTGATACTGCGATTTGTAATAAGAAGTATATTTGGTCTTCAGCCTGTTCCTGACTAACTGTTCCTAAAACCCTTGACATTTCCTGTGATGAGAGCAATAGAGGTGATGTGCAGTATGTTAATGTGGTGACTTTGGGAAAGTCTAGGGAACCAAAGGAAGGGGAACTGCCCATGTTATTGGAGGGTGAGGATGTCAGTGCACAGTCCCCCCAACCTCTGGGGAGGGGGGAGGTGCTTGAGGCCATAGTCCCAGTGGTCAATGATTTCATCAGTCACAGCTGTGTGATGAAGCCTCCATCAAAACCTGGAAGGCCAGGGTTCAAATAGCCTCGGGGTTGGTGAGCACGTGGAGGTGTCGGGAGGGTGAAGCCATGGAGTGCACATGGAAATTCCACATTTTCCCCAGGCTCTATCCTCTGCCTTTCTCCTCCATTTGGCTGTTCCTGAGTTATATCGTTTAATAGTAAACCAGTAATCTAGTCAATAAAATGTTTCTCTTGAGTCCTGTGAGCAGCAAACTAATCAAACTCAAGGAAAGGGTCTTGGGAACCTCTGATTTACAGGCAGTTGGTCAGAAGTGCAGGTAACAACCTAGGCTTGGGACTGGCATCTGAAATTGGGGGTGAGGGGTAGGGGCTGTCTTGTAGAACTGAACCTTACTTAACCTGTAGAATCTGATAGTCTCTCCCGGCAGATAGTGTCAGAATTGAGTTGAATTGTGGGACACCCAGCTGGTGTCTGAGACGTGCTTCTTGAGGTGGGGAAACCCTCACACGGACACATAGGAATGGGCACCAGAACTCATTTAGAGAGAAAACTAAAGCATCTAAGGTGCCTGAGCAAAGGGACTCGATGCAGCAAGTGGGCATCTTGAGAACTGGCTGTGAAACTGCATGAAACAAAGGTAGCAAGCCAAAGTTGTGAGTGGGAAATGCAGCTCTTTAACAGAGACGTGTGGTTACTTCATTTCATGGCTGCTCACTGATGAGCCATATCCCCAATCTGGCCTGAGTCATCCTTCCTTTGCCTTGGCTTAAAGATAATGGCATGTGGTGCCATGACTTGGGGCTCGTATTCTTCAGGGTGACCATTATTCCCTAGGTACCCATAATACTAACCTAGCCTCTCCCATCCATAGATTCCCCGTAATGCACATGGGCCTGCCCTACTGATATGGAGGCCTAAAGCCTCAGTTCCAAAAGGAACAAAATTTAGACCAGCATGAAATAACTTTTTAATGGCTTGTTGGTAGAATTTCTTCTTTGATAGAAACTTATTTCAACCTGACTTAATAATTATGCAACTTTAGTACCTGCTAGAATCAATCAGCCTTCCAAACCCCAACACGTTCATCTTTATCCAAATGTAATTTATCTGAAATGCCATGTTGGTGTGAGCATTATGTATTTACTGCGTAGGCTTTTATTTTCTTCTTAAATAATAAAACACCCTAATGGAAGCTATTCCCTTTAAATAAATTTTAATGAGCAGTTATTTGCCAAAATTGTTCTTTCTCTGGATGGCAGAAATTTAATATGAACTTGAATTATCCGGGGCTTTTTGTTATAATGGGCTTTGGGAATAAATCATGCAAAAATGACTTATCTTCCTGTATCTTCCTAAGCTGCAAGTGCAGCTGTCACAACTAGTTCTTAAATGCAGTGTGTCAACGTCTTACCTTACGTCCACACAGGAAAATGTCACATCAGAAATCACTTCAAGGTTTAACCTATTACTGGAGATTGAAGTGAAAGAGTCAGAAGCCTAATTGCTATAGAAGGGCGTGTATCCGAGACTTTGCTCCTACACATGACAACGCATGTGTCTGCTACATTTTTTAAATTCCATCCATTGAAGTGTTTTCCTGAGGAAAGAAAGCAAATGGGAAATATTACTCAATCCTGGCAGGCTACAGAGCGTGGGCCTCATTGTGCTCAGCAAGAACGAGAGCAGGGCCAGATGCAGAACTTGGCAATGTGCCTTTCAGAGAACGGCTCCAGCCTCCTCAAGAATTATGGGTCAGCCGAGGAGGAAGCCAGATTTGAGAGTGCTCCCTGAGACTCCAGAATGCACAGCACTCAATTTCCCTCTAAACTTTCTCTCCATCTGAGCCACCGCCAAAGGGAACCGTTGCCATTTTTATTTTTTTCAATAATAGTAATGACACTAAGAGGGGTCATTTAGTTCAATTTTAAAACTTTGTGTTGCACACCTACTAGAAGCTTCTGATTCTTTAAAACAAATGACGACAATAAAAGAGTTTCCATTTTCAAGAAGCTCTGTTACAGGATGAAAAACTCACAGCAAAGTCAAAACTCCTGTGAACATCAGTCAGCTTCCCCTTTTTAAACTAGAGTAGTGTCAGTTCAGTGAGCACTTCTATGGGGGGCAAAAGGGCAACAGAGTTCCTTCTGGGCATGGTGGGAGAGCAAGGGCACCAGATGCTGAGGGCTACACCCCCTCCCCCAGCCGAGAGGCCTGGACAAGGTCAATTAATTCCCTAAAGCAGGGGTGGCGGACCTTTTGGCGATTGAGTGCCAAAGTTTATGAAATAAGAGTATACTCGCTCGACTCGTGTGCCAACCCATTGAGTGAGATAGAGGTATTGATTATTTTTATGTCTATAAGAGCATAAACAACAATTTTTTATGGTATTCACAGCTCCGCGTGCCAAAATAATTGCTCCGCATGCCACTTTGGGCACATGTGCCATAGGTTCGCCACCCCTTCCCTAAAGAGTCTGCGTCCTTAAAAGCAAAATGGAAAAAGAACACTCTTCTTGTGAGGCGGTTGTGAGAAACACACAGACCATAGACATTCAAGGAATGTTCTCTTGACCTCCTCTCCCCTGAGCCATCTCTTGTCACCCCTGCCCCCACCTCATCATCTGACCCCGACCTCCCCCATTTTCCTAGCAGTTTTGTCCACTACCAGCTCCATCCACAGAAATAATCACATGATTAGAATATGGGATTGCAGAAGATTTGGGAAATGGCATTATTTAATCCATGCAAAGAGAAGGTAGAGAAAATATGATTAAATGTGACTAAGATTAATTTGTAATCAATAATAGTAATACACTTTCTCATAATTTAGGCATCCTAATGACTATTCCCATGAAGAAGCATACAAATAACACTTATAAAACATTTAAAGCCTACCGAGCACTTTATAGTTATTTTATAATTTGATTTTCAGAACAGACTGCTATTACTAGCAGGACAAGAAATTTTAAATGATCGGTTTTAAAGATGAAGACACTGAGGCTCTGAGGATTTATATGGCTTGAGTCAGTCACATAGAGAGGTTCTGGAAAAATGCACTCAGGTAAACCTTTGCTTCCAAATCATACCTCCTTGCAGCAGGTCATGTTGCCTGAATAAATGGCTATAAAGCGAGTCCACCTTGACTTTTATTCTGTATCAAAACAGCTACTCAACAGCTCCACTTCAATGTCAAAGGTGATTCAAGCTAGGTCGAAAACTTTGTTCAGGAACTCTCACCACAGACCTTCTGTTCCTTTAAGACTTCCTATCTTCGTGCAGGTACTGGCAGCCAACAAGGTGTTCACACCAGGAGCCTTGAGGTCACCCGACACCTCACATCCACCCACCCAGTGATCAGTGGACTCCCCCTCTTAAATATCTTCTGAACCTGACTCCCTGTCACTGCCATGGCCTCCCAGATTTCATTCCTGCCCTGTGGTCTAATTCCCCGGAGAACCATTGCACTCATCTTGTAAAGCACAGGTGTAGACCCAGCCCTTCCTTCCCCGAACCCTTCTTCCTTCATCTTCTCAGAACCGTGAGGTCTTTCATGAGTTAGCCATGCCAGCTGCTTTGAGCTCACCTGTTCTCACTCTCCGTTTTCCCGCTACACCTACACAGGACTGCTTCAGTTCCAGGCAGATCTATCTCTACCTCTGGACCTTTCCATAGGACACTCCCTATGGATGATGTATCCTAGCTGCTCATGACACCTGCTGCCCTCCTACTCTCAAGCATTCTTCCTGATGCCTTTTTCTCAGCTCCTCTTCTCCTCCACGTGGTCATCAGAATA
>PVKE010002249.1:23738-85444 GCA_004027555.1 Craseonycteris thonglongyai
AAGGAAAGTAGGAGGCAGGAGAGTCAGGGACGGAGATGAGATGGTGAGAGCAGAGGTGGGAGTGATGCAGTTACTGACTGAGTGCCACAAGCCAAGGAATGGGAACAGCTGCTAGAAATGATCAGGAACTAACTAAAGTCTCTCTTAGAGCTTCCAAGAGGACCACAGCCAAACCAAAAACCTTTGACATCAGCCCTGTGAGACCCATTGCAGACCTAGGACCTTCAGAACCATAGATTTGTGTTGCATTAAGCCATCAAATGTATTGTAAACTGTTACAGCAGCGACAGGAATCTAGCAGCCTTCCGCTCCCACATCCCAGCCTTTTTTGGCTCCCTTGTCTTAGGTTTCCACAGCCTTCTGTACTTCTCTGAACTGCACATGGATCTCTTGCAAATACTTCTTTGGAATATTTTGTTTAATGTTCATTCTTCTAATCAGTGAGAGTGTGGAGCTCCTCACATTACCTTTTTTTTTTTTGGCCACTGTCAAGTCCCCAGCTTCTGACATAGGACTTGGCCCAAGAAGGACTTCATTGATTCAAAGAAAAGGTTCACAGAGCATTTGTGTGGCAGGGAAAGTGCTGAGTATTAGTAAAATCATGAAAAGAAAGAGGCCAACTGCCGGCAGCGTGTGGATGCAGTGGAAAAGGCCTGTCTCCCAGCGAGTGCTTGCTACCTCTCTAGTCGGCACAGGGTACGTCTGCTTTGCAGGGAGTGTAGCAGCCTCTCTAGTGAGCTTCTGAGTGGCAATAGCAGGTGGCCAGGTGCTTCTGAAGGGCAGAGGACCCCAGGGACCTGGCCCTCGGCTTGCTCTTCTGTGAGAGGGCGTCTTCCATGGGTTGAGGGAACGTGGGCAGTTCAGGGTTCCCACCTGCTCTGCAGTGCAGGGGCCTGGGAAGCAGGCAGTGTCTCCTTGTGGGCAAAGAGGAGTATTCTCAAGTGCCTACCATTTACTTGTATTTTACTGCCAAGCGTGCACACTCACACACACACTCACACACACATTGTTTGGGATGTGTTGGACCGGACGTCCCTCTGAAGAACTCCAGTGCTGGGCCTGAGATCATCCATTCCCAAGTTACACACATCAGACTCCGAATTCCGGCTCTTCCGGTGCTCATGAAAGGACCAGAATTAACTCACTCAATCTTATTTCCTCATGTGCGAAGAGGACTTTGTAACGCTCCCCTTGTCGGATGGTCCTGACGTTCCAAGGGTTTAAACAACACGCAGGTTAGATGCTGGCACACATCCCATGCTCAATAAATGGTAGGGATTATTATTCTGTTCTGCGGGAGAGAAGGCTGATCCATTTCATGGGGAGCTTTTATAAGCTGGGCCCTTTCTCAGGTGCAGTCACAGTTACAACCTGGTTGTATCCACACCACGTCCCTGAGGTATTTAGCATCTCCACCCCTCTCCCCTCACCCCCATCTTGCAGGTGAAGCATGTGGCTCATGGAGGTGGGGGGGATCCACCCAGAACAACACAGTGTGTAAATGGCAGACTGTTTGATCATTCTAGAGCCAGAGTGGCCTCGCTGAAGGTGGGCTTGGCTGTTCTTTTACTGAGGCAAGAACAATCAATACCTCTGCACGAAGACTGCTGGAGAGAATCGGGATGTGAGCACAAAGTTTCTGAGAAAATGAAATTGGCAGAGCTCACTGTCAACAATCGGAAGGTGATCAACAGGAGCAAAGCACACTGAGGAAACATTTTTAATATCTTCTTTGAGACAGAGCTGATTTCCCCTGATAGCTAGTGAAATTCATACCATTATCTATGCACACAATCCTGCCATCTTCTGTGTTTGTAGACAGTACTTTTTTTAAGTAAAGGAAAGAGACACAGACACCATTATTCACATGTTGGAAAGCTGGAAAATGCTCTCTCCCCTGGCTTCTCTGCTGCAGTCATCAGCACGTGTGATAGTGAATTTGGGGAGTAGGTTCGCCAATGTATCCGTAACAGAAACGAAGAAAGAAATGTTTGCTGTTTCTTGGTGCTTAATCGTGTGAAAATATCATCAGTTGCTGCTTGATTTTTTGCTCCAACAAAAAATAGGAACATGTAGTCACAGGGGCACATAGGTGTCCACATCACTGCCCACTGTACTCCACAGACCACCTGGATGACCAGCTCCTCTTCACAAGGCTCTAGATCACCAAGGAGGGGAAAGCCAGGTCTCGCCATCTGTGCACCTAGACTCTCGTGGAACCACTGGTGTGAGTGTGTGGTGGGGGGTTGAGGGGTCTATGCATGTGCTGACTATGCACATAGCCAGGGTCCTAGATTTCATGTAATCGTGTCTGCCCACTGGGCTGAGGACGTGCATGTACTCACACATGCTGTATTTCCTTCCAACACTCCCTTGAGGGCCTGGAGTGGTAAATCCCTTCTTCCAAACCCACAGAGGCCATAAGACACACTTCCAACTGTGTTTGCAAGTGCCCAGCAGGCTAAAGCAAGCTTTTGTACGTTCTGAACATTTAACCCGTGGGAACACTCGGTCCTGCGCTTGTCAGGAAAGCCAGTGGAGGTGAGAGTGGTTGGTCTGTGCCTTCTCAGCAGGGAGACCCGGGCACCGGGCCCTGCTGGACCACAAGGCCAGTGAGAAAGGAGCTGTGTGAAGCATCCTGGGAGACTCAGGATGACCAGAAAGCAGAATTTACCCACAGGTCTCAGTGAGGCAAAGGGTGAAAATAAGTCAGTTATAAAACACATTGTGCAGGATAGTCTCATTAAAACAGTAACTATATGCTATATTCATCTATTTTGAAGAAAAAAAAAGATAAAAAGAAATATGCAAATGCAAACATTTGAGCTTTGCTTTTCTTTCCTGGCTGCTATAAATACAAGTGATTTTCATTTATTTATTTGGTTTGGGATACAGACCTATTATTTCCCCCAAATTTTCTATATTAAGCATCTACTATGGTCATAATGAGAAAAAAACTACTGTTTAAAAACATTTACGAATGACCCATGCCAACCTCTGAGTTGGGACCAACTGAGTCCAATAAAAACAGTCCTTCTCCACGCCCCCCTGGTCCTGCAGATGGCTTCTCTGTAACCAAGAGAATGAGGCTTTACAGCATCCACATCCTCAAATGCTCAGTCATTAGACCACAGAATTTTTGAGGACATGATATAAGTGACTGTTTGTCCAGAGCAGACAAAGAAGCAGAGGCTGCTTCCTCTTAGCCCTAGTCTAGTTTCTCGCCCTCCTGAAGCCGGCGGCTAGCCTCTGACCACCCCTCCTCACCTGGAGAGTCAGGGAAGTAGGAAGCTACTCACCAAGGTCTACAGCAAAGGCGTGAGAACTTGGGGAAATTGACATGATCACACTCCATCTGGTCTGATGCAGAACAAGAGCCATCTTGTGGATGAGGCAAATGAGGCTCCCATCCCAGCGTGGCAGCCATGCAGTCTGACATCTTTTTGCAAGTTATATAGTCTCCCTTGGCCGTGTGTTCCTCATGGGTCTAGGGAGCCTCCCTTTTGTCTCCAAGTAAGCAGCACTGGAAGTCTGCAGAACACCTATTTCTTCTCGGAACAGCAACTGGAAAAGAAAAAGATTACAATTGTGAATCCAAAATACAAACCATCTTAGCTCGGTAAACATGGACTAGAAGTATACAGTTTGCCTTTCTTTTTGTTTAAAAGGAAAGGAAACCCAAACAGCCTACCCTCACACACCTCAGACACAACGGTACAATAATTGTACAATTACTCTGATGTTTACAAGTCAAGCCAGAATGTCAGAATCTTCTAAGCCTCTGCTGTCTGGTTTGTTGGCTGCTAACCACATGTGGCTGTTGAAATGAAGCTAATCTGAACTGAGATGTGTTGGAATGGAAAATACACCCCAGATTTCAAAGGTACAGTATGGGGGTGGGGGGCAGGTAGCACATGTCATTCATATTTTGCGTTGGTTATATTGAATTTATAGTATGTTGGACATAATGATTTAAATATAGTATTAAAAATATTTTTACCTGTTACTTTTTACTTTTCTTTTGGCATGCCTTACTCGAAAATGTAAAATGACTTATGTGGCTAGCATTATACTTCTAGTAGACAGTGCTGGTCTAGAAGATTTTCTTTCTGGGAGTCGGCCCTCTGTCTGTTCTTCCATCCGCCACCTGACATGATGATAGAACCACGTACAGTATGCTGTACATGAGGAAGACGTAAGGACCAAAGGGATTCTACCACCCTCGCCCTAACTGGGTTATGTCAGCTGTGATCTGAGCCACAGTTTCCTTCTCCTACCTCCTTCCCCTGCTCTGCCTCTTTTGCCTTGCTCATTCCCCTTTTTTCCTTTCTGTAAAATCGTCTGTGCCAAAGTGGCCTGCCATTGCTGAGCTCTAATAAGAGTGAGATAATTAGCTACTGTTATACTTCACTCATCATTAGCACCTGATTTACTGGGAAAGCTTTACTCCAGGAAAAATCATTACCTGCCAGTGTGATGTGACTTGTAGTTGGGTTTTGCCTGCCCAGAATACTTCCAGTGTGCTTTAAGTAACAGGACCCTGGTTCTTCTTTGCAAGGATCAATGCCTTCGGTGTGTCAGTCACAGTGCCCTAGACACTTCTCCTTCCCAATGGACATTCAGGGCAATCTGACTCCCTTTCCCAGAACTTGGGTCTCAAGAGGAGAGACACACCTGGGGAAGGGAGATATATCTAAGCCATTTGGAGACTGACCGGTCACTCCTGCTACTGGAGTCTTAGAGCTGCCTTGATATTGTGCCTGATTGATTTCCAATTTTTCTTCTTAATCTGATGAGCTACCCAGTAATCTTGAAATAACTGCCTTTTGCATTTAAGCTATGCAGATCATTTTTCGTTCTTGGCAGCCACAACCATCTATGTTGTTATTGTGATTTTGCGACACAGTGAAACGCTATAAAGAGTATTTCAGGACCTTTATCCCTGGCTGCAGTGGAGCTGGTCCTCACCTGGAGGCCAGAGGAGCGAGCTCTGGGAACCGGGAGGTAAGTGGCATGGGGTGGCCGGACTTTCCCTAACCTTTCAGGGCAGGGAGTTCTCACTCAAGCTGTGTTATAAAATCTAGGTGTTTTTGTTTTCTGTTTCGTTTTGTTGTTTTGCTTTTTTATAGTGAGTATATTTATTATGTTACAGTCTACAGATTCCATATATAGGCCATTTATGGAGGGTATTGCCAATTACTATAGAGTTGGTTATATCATGGATCATGTTGTGCACACTGAAATAGAGGGAGATGCTGGGATAGCAGGTAAAAACAAAAATGGCCAGCCCTGGAGCTGAATTCCATGATTTTATTAGGAAATAATTAGGTGTTTGGTTGACAGTCACTAGTAAGTATAGCTCCTTTGAAACGTTGTTTAATTTGGATGAAGAGTCAGAGCGTAATAAAGTTATGTAGTTGCTGAAGTATTTATTTAGAAGAGTGAGATCCAGCCATGAAAAGTCTAGAAACTCAAGACTGCAGGGTAGTGGTAACCTGTGGAATTAGTCAGTTCCTTTCATCTTCAGCTCACATCAGGGAGAAACAGGGCAGGATGAACCCAGAGGCAAAGTGTGTTCAGATCTACCTGTGAGGAAGAAAGCCACTAAGTCACAGAATGCCTGAAGGGGACAGTGGCCCTAGGTTCAGAAACTTCAGGCAGTGGGACCTGGGAGACTACGCTACATCCCTGGTGTCTGTGACAGAACAATGGCTTCCTAACATCAGACGACTTCAGCTTGATGAGTGGGAACTGGAGTTGTTTTAGTACCACAGTACCTGGCATGCCACTTGTTGGTTTAGTGGACTACCTTCCTTGATGAGGGGTCTGTTTCTAGAACTCTTATTTCGTATGTTAACTAAGGCTAACATAAGGAACAGGTTATGTTTGATCAAAGTTATGATTTGTTTTTTAAAACTAAAATCGTAGTTAAAATCAGGGCTCTAAATTTCAAACAGAAGTGTTAGAGATTCTCAACTTAAAAGAAAACTATCTAATCTCCTACAGAGAGGGAGAGGAGATGGGAGAGGGAGGGAGGGAGAGAGAAAGAGAGAAGATCAGATCTCACAGAAAATTGTGTGTGTAATCATGGGGGGAAACAGGAAAGGCAAAGACTACAAAGGTTTGAATCAAAAAGTGGGATAAATTATCTTCATCAATGATAGGCTCTCTGCTTCTGAACCTTTACTGATTTATATGTAACCAATAAAATATTTCCTGAAACAACCAAGTAAAGATTATGCGAGGTCCCACAATACTCTTCTCCATTTACCCCAGTTCTGTGAATCTGATAAAACTGAAAATTTCAATCTGTTTCTCATGGAAGCACTGAGCAGTGCTCTGAAACATCAAGCATACAACAGCTGTATAGCTCTGCATGCAGCGAGGCGTGCCATTTAAAATCATTCAGCAAAAAATTCCAAAAGCCAAAGGAATCCAGCCCTAACTATCTTTAGTCCGATTGGAAAACAACCCTTTGAATAGCTGTTAAAAAGGAGGAACTTGGAAGCCCTGTGGTAGCATGGAGGGAAAACTGAGATTTTTTTATTCATATGTTACATTTATTTATTAATTCTAAGCCAAATAACCTACCTCTTTTTTGCTCCATGGACAGTAAATAGATCTGACTGTCTGGATCCCAGTCCTGGCTTCTCCAGTTGCTAGCTTTGTGACCTCAGGCAGGATGTTGAGCTCCTCATACACTCAGTTTCATCAACTGTAAAAGTGGGCATAATTATATTTGCTTCATAGGACTGTTGTAAGGATTGAGCCAGGTAATGCGTATAAATGAGCTAGCTTAGTCCCTGGCATGATAGGCGCTTAATGAATATTAGATTTTTTTTCTCTTAATTTGAGAATATCTAACACTTCTGTTTGAAAAGAGCCCTGATTTTAACTATAAAATCATTGCAGCCAACTTATGGGCTAAGATGAGAATTCCAATCAGACTTCTCATCACACACTCTTCATGTTTGCAAAGCTGGCAGCCAGTCAGACGCGGAATTTTAATTTTCTGAGATTCAGAAGTGAGTGGTTTTTACCTCACAGGACTGTGTGAGTGGGAAACAAACTCTGTAAAACACTGGACACTCTAAAGCATCAACACTGTAGGTATGTGTATGTGTGTGGGGGGGGTGCGGTGGGGGTGTGTGTGTTGCCAGCCACTGGGTCATGAAGATAATTCTCCTAAATATTCTAAAATCATTCTTGTTTTCTCTCTCATATATAGACCTACAATCTACAATTGATTTTTGTTTATGATATGAGAAAGGGAATTTATAACAACTATGGATTATAAGATAAAGCCAGCAAGGATACTCAAGACCAGCTGATGCTTCAGTAGGTTCTTCTTGATTCACGGGACACTCTCATGACCTTGACCCTACAGAACTACTGCGGGTACATTGCATTCTCTTTTCCTCCCTTACTGCTGCCTGTCTTGGGTTCTTGTTGCCACTCTTCAAGCCAGTAAGGAACCTGGCCTGTAAGGGCAGACACGTCCAGCTAGGGGAAGGAGGTTGCCCACCTGTCTTCCTGAAGCTTCTATACTTCAAGAAGGATGGTCTTAGAAAATAGAAACGCTGAAGGTGGAAAGTCACAGGGAGAAGCGCCACCGAACTTCTCCCCCCACCCCCCACTCGCCCATAATCTTCTGGTGACACAGCCTGGCAGGGAAGGGAACGAGATTTCTGTGAGGCCCTGGGATTTGATTATAGTTGTCTAGTCTGTGATGCCTCTTTTTCTTCAGCTTTGGGTCCTGTTGATCAATTCTTAGGCATCCAGACAAGATCTACAGATCAGTTCCCATCACACTGGGGTGGTCGTGCCAGAGCGAAAGGGCAGTGCAAAGGGGGACTGGGTCTGAACATATGTGGTGGGCACGTGCCAATTCTACCAGAAGCTCTCTCTGCTCACATGCTTAGAGAACTAAGGTGTGATAATTTCCATGCAGTACAGAGTGCCTGGTACCAGGAGGACGTCAGTGATTCAGACTGTGACATTCAGAGTGCACTTCTTACAAGAGGCTCTCCGTCACCCCCCAAAATAGAAAAAAAAAATGCTCACAGCTGAGCAGCTGGCGATAATGTTCATTAAAAACAACTAAAGCAGCCTGTGTGTTATCAAAGAACCACATGGCACCTGGAAAAAATGGCTTTCTGCTATTTTAGGGGGAAAAATAAAACCAAAGTTAAAAGGAAAAGGAAGAATTCTTCTATCTCAAAAGACACAGATTTCCCAATTCTGAGAATGTGAATTACATACAACTTACAAAGTCCTTTGAAATTAACAGGTTATATTAGCAGAGCTGATACATTCTTATCTAAAAGTGAGAAGTAACAGCCCCATTACGATGGAAAAACAAAACAAAAAATAACTTCTAAAGCATGCTATGGCCCGAGACAGAGAAAAATTAAGGTCTTTGCATATTTTACCAGAATGAGCCCATCATATGTTTTTGTAAAGAACTTGAAATTGGGGCCACCAAGTCAGATTTTCTCGTGTTGCAGAATACATAACATGGGGACTTTAGAACTACGGGTGGCCAGGATATTTACTAAAAAGCAGAAAAAGTTCAGGAAATAGAATAATGGAGGGGATGCTGGGAGTTGAGCAGGTAGAGTGCTTGCCTTGCTACCATGAGGTCCCAGCCCCAACCCATACAAATCCATATGCTGAACTGCGGTGCAACTGGTAACCACCAGGATGGCAATGAAGGTGCTCACCTGCCATGCAGGAGTTCCCTAGTTCAGTTCCTGCCCAGTGTGGCCCCACATCCACCTGAGTGCAATGAAACTATGTCACAACTAATAATGTACAACTATGGAGACTGCTCTGGGCCCTCCCCCTTCTCTCTCTCTCTCACTCTCTCTCTCTTGCTTTCTCTCAAACAAGAAAATAAATCTTAAAAAAAAAAAGAAGAATGGAGATGTACAGGGAGTATGGGTGAGCATAGGAGGTAGACAAAGAAAGACCTTAAGATCTTTCTTGGTTCTTTTTCTACCTCTCTGAAGGCCAGCTGCCTTCCAGTCTAAGTGCCATGAGATGCACTTTCATTGATTTTATAACCACCTTTTTCACGAGCTGCCTGGGGTTGGGTTCTCTTTCTACCAAGAATCCTAAGTATAGCAAGTTTTGGAAATGGGCCAGTAGGTAAAGGGCTGTTTCGAGGCACAGGATTCTGACACAGGACACCACATCCCTGACAACCTTCACTCTGTCCCAAGGGTGCTGACACACTGCCCAGAATTCTCGAACATCAACTTAGAAACCAGAGAAGTGCGTCAGGCTGAATGTCTTGCCCTCGGCAGAGGTGGGGGATAGACACGAGCTGACATCTTGAAGCAGCTGGGAAGTGCGATTTACGTGTAACTGCTCCATCACACTGAAGAAGGCCAGGTGACCTGGACCCTGAAGGATGGTCCTGGCTGACAATATTCTGCCAACCTCAGCCTACATCCTGGCACAACACTCCCTTAAGAATTCATGCTCATCCTTACTCAGGGTAGCACAGCCAAAACTGTGTCCCAGAGTCACTCTTTCCAGTGGTCCAGTGATGAGATGTTAAAGGGATAATTACTTTTCATCTGAATGCGTAAAGCCCTAATGATGTTTCCATCAAGCGCCATATTGTTAATTCCATGCAGTGGAATTAACAATTTTTTTAACTTGCTTCCATTTTTCTAATTATATGACCATAAGCAAATTGCTTCAACTCTCTGGACCTCTGTATATTTACGATTATTGTGACTATAAATACATTTGCCAATAAAAAGTGCTTAGTTTTGTATTTGGCACATATGTGCTGATCAAATACAAACTCTTATATAAGTAGAAATATCTGGCTGCCTCCACTGTCTTCATTTCAGAGGCAGACAAACTCGTGTTTACCCAAAAATATTTTAGATGCCATTTGGGCCTTCAGAGGTTCATCACTTTGGTTTGTCAAATAATCTCTACTGTGAGGCAGAAAAATCCAGCCGGAAATATGGAATACTAGCTAGTGGTCATTGCAGCCTTTCATAGAATATTTTTCAAAGTAGATCCTTTCTTCCTAATACGTTTTAATGAAAGAAGGATGAGGTTAGCCACCCAACTCCTGAGAGAGGTACAAAGTCGGAGGATTGACGTGGAGTGTGCTGCTAAGACAACGATCCGTGATTTGTTGTACTCACCGGGCAGCTGAGGTAGCTGCTAGTCTGAGAGACACCAGAGCGCCTGAATTGCGGAACCTGTGCCTGCTCTCAGGTGCATGGGTTTTTTCTGCCATCTAGTGGTGTCATTGTTGAGCACAACAGTCTGTATGTTCCCAAAGGCACTGTTCCGTTCTGGACAGTGCATAAGAACCTCACTGTCTCCTACCAGTGTGACTGTTTTGGTGTCTTATGTAACTGGGGTCACGATTTCACAGGTGGATGTCCACACTCATCACATATTATACTTTAGATATGTGCAGGTTTTGTCTATCAGTTATACTTTAATAACGCCGTTAAGCACAATAACAACAATGACAACAACTCCTCACTGGCTCCCAAGCACCTTTTCAGCTTCCACTTTCTAGGGGCTTCCCCTGAGATGCTGAATGAGAGGCAGAAGTAAAAACAAGGATGGATCTGAAGGGAGGCAGAAGCCCCAGAATGTCTCTTTGAAGACCACTCAGGTAGCCACTGATTCTCTGTGTGGCCTCAGGCTTGTACCTTCTCTCTACCACCTATTTCCTCACCTACCAGAGCAGTCACACTGCGTGGCCCTTGCTAGCTCTACTATTCTGGTGTTCTCCTGTTCTTCAGAATATTGTTTAAAGACATGTATCTGTACTGCTTTCATTAATAAAATTAAATTGAGTAGAAATTACCACATTTAGACAATCAACTAATTACTATTCCCTCGGACAATACAGTGATAAGGTGGTTGAGTATAATGTTCCTGACATCATCCTCTTCTTGAGGAAGCTCTTCCTTCTTAATTGCCTTATAAATATTATATAAATCGACTTGTACATCTGGAAACTATCTAATTGTTACCAATCAATGTCACCCCATTAAATTTAACAATAAAAATAAATAAATAAATAAATAAAAGAAAAAACTCTAAGTTAAAATATATATATATATATATATATATATATATATATATTATATAAATCATTGATTCATTCACTCTAAAGGCCATAAGTTAAACACAAAGAACAGTGAGCAAATGGCTTGTTTTTGATACTTGGATATTCCTTGGTGAATGCCAGAAAGGTTGTTTTTTTTTAATTTCATTATTTTATTTTTTACTGTTAAATTTATTGGGGTGACATTGGTTAGTAAAAATTACATAGGTTTCAGGTGTACAATTGTATATAGCTCAATGTCTATATGTTACCTTACCACCCAGAGTCAGCTTTCTTTCCATCACTATATATTTGGCTTCCTAGAAAGGTTTTAATTACACCAGTCATCCAGTTATTTATTCATTTGTTGAATTTATTTAACTTTGAATGTTCCCTTTGCTATGACACAGCACTGGCTTAATCCCTCCCCAAAAAGACTACCATATATTCTTCCTGTTTCTAAAATCTCGTCTTTCCTTTCATCAGTATTCTACCCAATAATTAAGATAGAGGAATTGGAAAATAATTCACTACCTAAAGAGCCCACTGGGGGATGCCGATATGGCTCAGTGGGTTGAGTGCTGGTCTTACAGCTACAGGGTGTGAGGATCAAATCTTGGCCCCGGCCCATGCAGACCCGTATGCGGAACTGGGGTGTGCCCCTAGTTCGGTTCTCACTGGCGCGAGCTTCCCATGTGGGAGCCCCAGCCCTGCGCAACTCTGTACCCACCTGTGGAATGAAACTATGTAGAAAACCAATGACATGAAACTGTGATGGCTGTTCTGGGCCCTCTCTCTGTCTCTCTCTCTCTCTCTCTGTCTCTCTCTCTGTGTCAAAAATAAATAAATAAATAATAAAAATAAAAATTTAAATAAATCTTTAAAAAATATAAAAATAAACAATAAAGAGCCCACTGGCTTCCCATGGTCACCACCATCGGTCACGACATCAAAGCATTCCTCAGTGGAGCCCTATCAGGGGCCTCTCTTTATGGCTTCCTCTGCACCCCAACCCCCACCAGCTGCACAACCCTGAATTTTCTTGGAAAAATTTCTCCCTGCTGTGACTTGAGCAGTTTTGACCTCACTTTCAAGGACAGAGTGGATCTTTATTGCCTGTGGCCACTCTAAAGGACCCTTCTCTTGGCCACAGTGATTGGCTCAGGGGTAGACTTGTGGTCCAACCTTGAGTCCATGAGATTTCCATGGAGACTTATAAGAATGAGACTCCCTCCCACCTCTTCTGAATGTAAGCAGAATGTATGTAGCAAAAGTAAAAATAAAAATAAAAACCAGCTGGAGTTCTCCTGGACTCACAGGGGAGATTCTACTAGAAATTGGAGTGAGCACCAAAGATGAAGAGCAAGAGACGGGATGGCAACTGAGTCCTGGTCACATCACTGGAGCCCTGAACCAGTCTCACCTGAAGCTGGTCGTTGCCTTTCTCTTCTATTGGCCAATAAATTTCATTTACTTAAGGCAGTTTGAATTAGGTTTTCTGTCTTTTGAATAGTAGTTCCAATAATGATGATAAGCATATTTCATGTAGGTGCCATATATTTTGCATTAGTCCTCATAGATTCTCTTCTTCCAAGATGATCTAACTAAAGGAGAAGATTCTGGCAGGAGGGAATATAGGTAAAGGCCCAGCCGTGCTCAGCCGGTTCTGAGAGTGCTGACTTGGTCATTAATAATTGGCCGTGAGCATGGGGGAGAAGGCACAGGCATGAGGGACCCCAAGGGGGACTGGCTTGAGTCACTTTGGGACTGAGTACTCTGCCATGAACTAAGAAAATAAATGAGTTTAGGGGGTGGGGGGGAGACAAATTTCGGTTTAGAACAGTGTGGATTTTAGGAGAATTGTCATAGCAAGCTGTAAAAGCTGTTGACTTACCTGCCATCCTCAGGAAACTGGCAGGTCCTTACAGGCAGGGACTGTGTTCTTCCTCTTCAGTCTGTCCCCCAACAGACCCCACGGACTAGCTGATCAATTACTATTCAATTCATGAAGAAATAAATAAATGACAGCTACATTATCCAAAAGTGATCAGAGAACAGTGGAGTCACAGTTTCTTCTGTGGGGCTGGTGATGAACTTGTCAGAGGTTCTGGAAAGTTCCCGATGCCTGCTGGGAGGGCCTTCTCTGTCAGTGGGAGCAGTAGCCCTGACGCTGTAAGTGAATGAAGAGGAGTAGTGCTCTAGGCTGAGAAAGGGGCTTGAGCAAAGGGGCGCCTGCCTCCTGTCCGACTGGGGAGTACCACTGTGTTCTGCAGAATTACGTCACTGTCCCAAACAACTGGAGACAGAGCTACAGTGAAGCAACCAACAGAGGACCCCACCTCACCTGGCAACTGGTGACTCATCCAAGTAGCCAGAGGAGTAAGATACTGGGAAGGGACTGTGCTTGCAGAAATGCATCATGGAAGGGGATGCCAGGCTAGCTCAGGTGGTGAGCGCTTGCCTCACAATCCCGAGGACCAGGGCTCGATTACCGCCCCTGGCCCGTACAAACCCCATATAGTGACCACTGAGATGGCTCAGCAGCGAAGGTTCTCACCTCCCACACGGGAGGCCCCTGGTTCAGCTCTCTCCTACCCACTGTGGCTCCACGTCCACCTGTGTGGAAGGAAACCATGTCATAACTAATGACGTACAACTATGGAGACTGCTCTGGGCCCTCCCCCTTCTCTCTCTCTTCTCTCACAACAATGCAATAAATCTTAAAAAAAACAAAAAAGGAAGAAAGAAATAGGTCACATAAGATTTACCAAAGATTGGTGGGGAGGGCGGCTCTTAACTGCAAGCTTCTCTGTTCTTTGGCTGAGTGGGAGACTCTTTGGTGTGTGTCTATTGAAATCTGAGGAGCAGGAAATGAGGCTGCTGGTGCTGATGCTTTGTGGTTCTTTTTTTCCTGATTATGGAAGAAAAGAAGAGGGGATTTTGAGCCATTCTGATAAACAAAGTCCAGACGCTCATTGCATTGTTTTATTGTCTTTACCTCTAAATGAATTTTCCAGAGGAAAAGTTACACAGGAAATTTCAATTTAAAATGTGGAAAAGTCTAACTCCCATAATTGTTTCCAATTTAAGAAAGAAAAAAAATCTTTCAAAAGAAAACATTACTTCTAAGCTAGTTGTTTCATAGGCATTTGAAAAAGGAAATATAGCACAACTTACAGCAGCTATCTGTCAGCTATTTGGGGATTTTGCATGAAAATTATCAAAGGGGCGCTGTCCTCTCTCTTTTATCAGTCTACTCTTACAAGACTCTGAGTGGAGTCAGTGACTCCTCTATCATAACTGTATACAGTAACAGGCACTATAGCTCTGGTGGCTGGTTTTATGCATTTCTGAGCTTGCCCACAAGGAAGTATTGTGAAACATTAGAAAATCCATTCAAACCTTATTTCACTGGCAGCAGGTGACTTGGAAATGATTTTGTGCCCCTTCTTGTTTTCTAATTCTTTGGGGAGTGATGATGCTGACTGCCTTCATTACTACCCCAGGGAAATAGTTCTGGGATTCAAAGACCTGTGAAAACAGAAACTCACCATCGTCATTATGCAATTTATACCTTCTGAGATTTTAGTGGCCAGATTAGATTTATCCGAAGGAATACTGAGATAGATGATTGTGGCCTTACATTCTGGAAATTTGCTCGTGTTCGTGTATTTTAATATGAACACTGTATGGCAGAGCAGAGGTGGTGTGAAATAGTGGATGAAGCATAGGCCTGGGTACCATGAAATCTGAGATGGAAATTTGAGCTTGGCTTGACTCAATAACCTTTCTAAGCTTCTGTTTACCCTGTCTCTAAAATAGAATAGTTATATCCATTCCAAAGGAGTGCTGAGGATTAAATAAGATAATATATAGCAAACACGCCTATACATGATACACAGTATTGGTTCAGTGAATTGGTGGGGTGGGCTGCTGTTGGTAGTGGTGTTATTGTCAGTCTTTAAATATTCAAATTATCTGTGATGATGGCAAATGGTTACAGTAGGAATAATTAATATAAATAATATGAAATTGACATTTTTCAATGTGAGATATTTTTATTGTTTTATTCAATCTAATAGATGCTCAATGACAAATATGTAAATGATACAGTTGTATAAAGTAGGGGGTTAAAGTCACTTACAATTTTTTACTTTCCTGCTCTGAGATATGGTGATTATTATATTTTCAAATTTGTTTTTGTGTACATATAAAAATAGAGCTAGAAAAAAATAATGCATTTTTCACTCACCAGTAAGACTTGACCTTGATGTGATGGTGGACCATTTGATCTCTTGTACCTTATCTTTAGGGTGGAGCCCATTGGGAACTTTAGATTTTTGATCCAGCTTGAAAAGCAATAGCAAATTAAACTTTCAGATTATTCCAACAGAGGGGCTTTGAATTGTGTATTATCAAATAATGTCTAAAAACAATCAATATTTCCTTTGGACTTCCCTAATGACTTTTGTTGAAGGATAATTTCAAAAAGTTGAAAACATGACTCTCATATAAATATATAATAAGGACATTTGTATTTAATTCAGTTTATTAATAAATGAAGGAATCAATCAGATGATACACCTGGTTCAAAGTAGAATTCAAGCAACAGAAATTTAAACAGTCATTCAAAGGAATGCTGAAATAAATTTGTTAAAAGATACAAAACTGCTTAATGCTCTTCAGGTTCCCAGAAACCTTTGGAATTTAGAGCTCTACTCAGAAATCTAAATTTTAACATATAAAATCATGGTATCAGTGAGTGATCTCATCAAAAAATAAATAACAAAGTTAAACACAGATGCATTCTTCTAGATAATTAAATGATCCTTGGATGAGACCTTTTAACAATGACCTAGTATGACTTTGAAAGGTGCAGCCCAGGATGGCTCTGAATGCGACCCAACAAAAATTTGCAAACTTTCCTAAAACATGAGATTTTTTTGAAAATTTTTTTTTTTTTTTTTTAGCTTATCAGCTATCATTAGTGTTTGTATATTTTATGTGGCCCAAGACAATTTTTCTTCTTCCAGTGGGGCCCAATATGGCCAAAAATTTGAATGGGCACCCCTGGAAAGGATAAATAATATGTACTATTGTAGTATCATCTTAGGATATCCCATAAAATAAAAATGGCAAGATAACAAAAGCTAAAATTTTACCTAAGAGAGAGGATGAATGTACTTATAGATGATTCAATTAAAAGAGCAATGAGAGGATAAACCATCATATAATAAATGGAAGCCTGTGAGGGTGGGACAGAGAATAGAGGTGGTGGGGGGAAGGAATAGAAGTTGGGTGACTGAATGAATCTTGTTTGGTAAATTTGGGGTTGGGGATGATTTTAATACAAATTTAAATTGTATAAAAATCCTAAATATATTTCTTTTAAAATAAAAGAAATGAGTCTGATAGTTTTCTTAGAGCTATGCCATACATAGCAAAGTCCCACGGACTGGCTGTCTTGAACAAGAGAAATTTATGTCTGAGATTAGGCTTTCAGGAGGGTTATTTTCTTTTTAGTATCTCCTTAGCTCATAGATGGCCATTTTCTTCTTGTATCTTCATATGGGCTTGACTCTACATGTCTATGTCCTAGTCTTTTACAAGGATACTAGTTATATTGGATTGGGACCCTTTCTAATGACCTCACTTTACCTTAATTCCCTCCTTTAAAATCATATCTCTAAATAGTCACATTCTGAGGGACTGGGGGTTAGGACTTTGACCTGTGAATTTTAGGGGGGCACAGTTGAGCCCATAATACTGTCCAGATATGGGTGAAGTTGGTAGCTCTTCAAATAACCATACAGAGAATTGTAAGTGACAAATATAGCTAGTTGTAAGACCGAACCTGCCTGGTTGATACGCATGAAAGACAAAAAGAAAGTGCAGATGAGAGACAAACAGTTCCAAGCCTCTGGGACACCCAGTAATCAGATTGTACCTCCCTGGTAGATAACCCCCAGGGTGACAAAGGCAATTCAGACAACTATCCTTCATGGTGCTGGGTGTCCTGTAGAAGCTCTGGTATACATCAGCTCAGACTGACAAAGGTAAGGCATTTTAGACATGGAGCACATTCTTCGTGCATGTGGTCCACAAGATCAAGGGAGCTAAACTCAGTCCTTCTAGGTCTCCGGACATTAAGGGGGGTAGACCGTCCTCCAAATCTAGCACAGTTTTGTGTACAGGGGGATGGGACAGGGCATCGGGTGGGGGGGGGGGGTAGGGGCTATAAAAAAATTTATGACTTTATACAGGCCCTGTGTCCCCCAGGGCCCACCATGGACCCCTCATTTCTGCTGGCCTTCCCATTGCTCCTGGCTCTGTCAACACCTTGCAGTGCTTGTTATTGTAAAAAGCAGCACCCTCAGATGTACTATTGCAATTCAGACATTGGTGAGTCTAGGGAGACAACAGAGAAGTCTCCACCAAGGAGGTCTCACCCTGGGGTGGAGAAAGGCGAAGGCTGGGAAGCTCTCTTGATCTGAACTATGTCCCAGGAGACTAGGATGGAGAATCTGAAATCAATGAACCTGTGGGCTCCTGACCCATTTCTTCCTCCTCTCAGTCATGGTAGTTGATATACTGGGACCGGGAAATGACACCGTGCTAAAACGAGGTATCAGAGTCAACGTCACTAAGGTAAACCCAATACCTCCTTCCATGTTACCCCCTCTTCAAAAGAAACAACCCTCTTTCATCTGCTGGGGCTGAGGGATTTGGATTGTTTCTGGAACTCAGAAACTTCTGTGGAAGGGCTCTAAGATCTTGCCTCTCTTTCCCTCTCATCACAGATTCTCAAGGCTCCCAAGGTGATCCCAAACATCCAGAGTATCTACACACCTAAAAAGTGGAATGACTGTGGCTTTGAGCTGAGGTTCTCTCAGCAGAGTAAAGTAATGATTGCAGGTAAGCACCCTCGTCCACAAACAGCCACTCAACTTTGTCACCACCCCCTGAAAGGGCCACTCTACTCCTGCAACTCTAGCTGTGCTGAGGACCAAGGGGCCCTCTCCAGAACCTGAAAGATACCTTCCTAGGAAACTGCTGGCCCGTCATTCATGGCTGACTATCCCAGCCTCGGGGTTTCTAGACTGTGGGGCTGACGACCTAAGGGCCCTTCCCCAGAGACATTCATACGTGCTGTGCTGACCCTCAGTCCATGCTCTCTGTTCCTTGCAGGCTACCTGAGGAGCAAGCGAGTGATCTTCACAAGATGCCACATGGTACATAAGTGGGAACGTGTCGACACATATCAGAAAATAGGGTTCGAGGGAGCATACAGATTAGGATGCAAATGTCGAGTGAGTAGCCTCCTAAGTATGTTTTCTCTGCAGCCCAGGCATTGCTCCTTGTCCTACTTCCTTGTTCCTCGGTCTTTTCTGTCATCACCCTCTCTGGATGACCCTGGCTCTCTTTCTCACCTTATTCCTAGTCCCTGGCCTCCTCCCCTTGTTTCCTTCCTGTCCCCTGCCCCCTCTCACTGTTCCCTTTAGCCTCTTCCTGTATTCAGACCCATATCCCCACCCTGTTCCCATCACCCTTGTCTTTTTAGGATGGGGTGTGTGAAAAGGAAGGGAAGGGAATTCTGCCATGTATCTTCCTCCACCTCTAGATTCTGCCCTGCCGCCTCTGCTGGCGTGGTTGTCCTGAACCTGATGTCACACAATGTACATGGAAACAAACGAACTGTGACTATTCTAGATGGGAAGGAAACCACAGCTTATTCGCCATGTGTGCCCCCTCCGAATCTGGTCGCTGTGAGTGGACCCAAATCAAACGATACCACAATTACCAAACCCAAGCTCCTACAACTCTTTCAACGAACACTCCTTTGATTTTGAGTTAGGTTTTACCATTCTGTTTCTTGATCTGGCTAATGTTAACAGAATTGAGTTAGTTTTGTACACATTCATTGAGTTGTACACTTAAGTTTTGTTCACTTTCTGTGAGTAGAATATGCATCAGTAAAATTTACAAAAATAAATCCCAAGCTGACAAACCCAAATCTGATGATAAATTTCCTTTATCTTCTCAATTCTTCAATTATCTTTTATGTCCATTTCTCCAGCAACAGCATGCCTGACCCTAATCCTTCTCATGCCAGAGTTCCTGACATTTCCTCATCTTACCAAAAGCAAGAGTTCTGCACCCACACAAAGGCACAAAGGCAGAGAAACGGGGGTCAGATTCTACCTAACATGCTCTAAAACCCTCCCTAGATGATTTGCAGGACCCAAAATCCTTGCTTCCACAGAATCAAGGCTCCTTTGCAAATATAAAAATCATTTCTTCTCATAGTAAATAAAGTCCTAAGACTAAAATATAAAACTTTTCAACTTTCATAAGAACACAAAGAGGAATATTTTTAGGACCTCAAATCACAAAAGGCACAAAATATAAAGAAAAATACTGATTAGTTTGGTTACTTAAAAAAAAAAAACCTATTTGTAAAAATAAAACAAATTAACATAAACACTATAAAATATAAAACACACACATAGATTGGAATTGTAGATTTACAGCTTTCTGAAAAATGTGGTGTGGATAATGAATGTTTTGGGGAACTGATTGAATTTTTTCTTGAAACACAATTTATCAACTTAATTTTTTTCCAGAGTCCTTTCAAAAACAGCCTTTTCTCTCTTTTGTTTTGACCAACCAGTTTTTAAGAGTACTGGAAGGTGTTCTGTAGACTGTCCCACAAATTGGGTTTGTCCGGCATAGTTTCATGATTAGACTGGGACTGTCCATTTAGGGGGACATGGCACAAAGAGGAAGTCCTTTCCTCAGTGCACCATATCACAACAGCATGGCATTGACATTCTGTCACAGGTGGCGTGAACATTCCTCACTTGGGTAGGGTGGTATCTGCCAGGTGTCTCCTCTGTAAAGCCACCATTGTCTTTTTCTGTAGTCTATTGGTCATGCCCCCATCTTTTTTACATTGCACAGAGGAATTTAGACACTCATATCTGGGCTCTGGGTTATTCATTGCTACTGGGGTGTCACTGCTTCTAGGCCCTCTCAATCGACAGAGCTAGGAAATATATGTATATATATAATTCATGTATAGACACATAGTTTATAACTCTGTCTCTATTTTCCTCAATAGATAATAAAGTTAACATGAGTCCATACTACCTTCAACAATGGAGGAATGCAGGGTTTATTCTAACCTTCAATTCTTGATTATTTGTACCTTTTTCCTTTGACGATAAGAAATCTGACTCCCATTTTATATAATTTACCTACTTGTTCAAGTCTAATTAGGCTGACCAGACATCCCATTTTAAACAGGACAGAAAACAATGGCACTGTCCCGTTTCAAATGATACAGACTGTCAGCCTAGTCTCAAAGGGCTTGATTCAAGGTGTCAATAGACTGACCATCTGTATCATTTGACACAGGACAGTACTATTGTCTTCTGTCCCATCTTAAACCATACATCTGGTCAGCCTAACTCTACTATATATGTAAATTAGTTTCAGAATTGTTGACTCATACCCCTCTGAAAATAAATTTACCAGCTAGAGTACCAGGTTTATGTAGTTTTTACATAAATCCACTCATTTAAAATCAAATGCACATGGCCCTACCACTGTGCCCCAAAGGTTCCCAAGAACACCCGGATCCATTCTGGGAGAGGAAGCCCTGCAGGGGAGATAGTGCTTCTAGCATAAACTTAAAAATCTGAGTGGACTTACGTACGATATCGGGAATAAAAGCACTGCCTGATATTTGTATATCTACAGTCTCTACCTAAGTTATCCAGACTGCTGATTTTAACCTTCCAATAAGCAGGTCCTCCCATTTAAAACTCTCAGAATAAGATAAATCAAAGAATCAAGAATCTGAGTGAGCATAGTTATGGTTAATAGGCATAAAGGAAGCTGAAAAATCCATATACCAATTGTTCATGATCTCACCTTCTGTGGAGTTCAGCCATCAACCTTGGAATCAGAGGATGATTCTACAAAGAGAACACCTATGAGACAGATGGCATACACAGATTTTGGGAACCATTTTAAGCACAGGGAGGTTTTCTGTGGTTACAAGGTCACACACACACACAGTAACAAAAATGTTTATAAGTATTTGTTTATACACAGGTAACATATATGCTCTAGCTTTGTCTTCTGAGAACCTAAATGAAATAAAGTTTATCAGTTGCAGAGGCAACAGTTTCTTAGATGGGCACAAAAAGCAAAAACTGTAAAGATAAAATGATTATGCCTCATTAAAATGTAAAACTCGTGCTCTTCAAAAGCTGTAATTCCAAAAATAAGAGTTAAAGTCCCAGAAACGGGAGTTGCATACAAAACACATATATCTAACAAATATCCTATATCCAGATATATTTTAAAAAAAGAAAAAAAGAAACCTCTTGCCACTCATTAATAAAAGGAAAAAGTAACAATACTCTTACAAATGGGTGAATATTTGAACAGACACTTCATAAAACATGATTTATAAATGGTCAACTGTTCCTTCCAGCCCCTATTTTCTTTTAGAAAGATGTAAATAAAAATTCTATTAAATATGGCTTTATAGTCACTGTAATGGTTAAAATTACAAAAGACTGACAATGCAAAGTGTTGACAAGGATTTGAAGTAACTGGAAATCTTCTTAATTGATCTTGGGATATATAATATTGCAACCAATTTAGAAAAAAACCCAGCAGTTTCTTATGAAATTAATGAAACAATTATCACATGGCCAACAGATTACAACCTTAGTATTTGCATGGGTAATGAAAACATAGGACAACAAAAAGACTTGTAATTAATGTATTAATATGTAGCAACTTTATTTATAATGGCCAAAATTCATCAGCAACTGAGTGCATAAACTAATTAGGGTTTATTCAGACAAAGCAATAGTAACCAGCAAGAAAGGGGTTGAACTATTAGTACAAGCAACAGCATGGATGAATCTTAAACATACTGAGTTGAAAGGAAGAAACCATTTACCAAAGAGATTACACTGTATTAACCTATTTATATTAAATTCTAGAATACACAGAATTAACCTACAGTTACAGAAATTAGCTAGTGTTTTTCTGAAGCTGGTTTGGGGAACTGATTAACTCCAAAAGGGTATGAAAAAATTGGCGTATTTATGCTGTTTTTTCTGTGTTTTGATTGAAGTATTGTTATTAATACATGGTGTTTTTATTTTAAAAATTCTTTAGAGTGTGAGTAAAATGTTCATGTTACGGTATATTATGTGTTCATTTTCCTTATAAATTTTGTTAAATTAGTAACCATATGGGCAGTCTCCATAGATGTTCGTCATCAGCTTTCAACATAGTTTCATTCCACACAGGTGGGTGGGGGCCGTGCAGGGAGGGAACTGGGCCAGGAGCCTCCCACATAGGACAAATGCCCCCCATGAGCTGGGAGCCAAACCTGGGGCCTCCCACATGGGAAGCTTGCCCCGGTGAGAACCCAACTGACTTTTACCTCATCCTAAGTCCAAACTTTCTTCTTCAACAGATTATCCTCCCTGTTTTACCTTTGTTGTAAACTCCAAACTAGGGCTCAATGCAGACTTACACAATAATGCTACATGATAAATGACTATTTCCAAGTTTCTGCCAGGGACAGTGAGGACCCTGTGATTAGGCAGGGAGAGAAACTTGTGTTTTCAGAAAGAGAAAACGTGCAAGAAGTGGGCCCGGACACGGGTGATACTGTGGAGTTCAAGTTCACAGTCTTGGTAGTGAGGACTCATTTCTCTTTGCATTTTTGATCCGAGGTCTAGAACGAGGGTTCTTTGGAAGAACATCTCCTAACACAGATTACCCAAGGGCTTCTTCCCACCTCTAGGCTTCTAACGGCTTTTCCCATGGATTTCGTGGTCAGTACTAAAGACTGTATTGGGGGAAAGGAACAAGGGGTAGGAGACGGGAAGGGTGTTCAGCCTTTCCCTCACTAACCAAACACATTTATTGCTTCCTATTGCGCTTAAGATGAAAATATAAATCCTTATATTAATCCGAGACTCTTAAATTTATCAGTTAAAAAACTCCACAGAGAAATGTGTGTTTCCTAAGGACACAGCTCCATCAAATTTGATAACTCATAATACTCCTCTCACCAGAATCCAGACCAAGAAGGAGAGCATCAAACACGTAAGTGTTGATAGATTTGAAGAGGTTGGCGTGGAATCTGTGAGGGTCTTATGTGAGTTAGTTCAAAATGACTGTTGACAGAGTGTAGACAGGTACTCAGTTGGGGACACTGTACTCCATGAATACAGGAGAGAAGTCATCTTACCCATATGATTGTATGAGTGTGAGGAAGCAGTGACCACTGTCTCTAGAAGTCTCGCTGGAGGGTGCAGAAAGCAAAGTTTAGCACGTCTTATTCTGTGCCGTGTCCCATGTAGACATTGGGGGGAGATGTAGTAGGAGCTGGAGGACTGGAAGAGAGTCCTGTGAGCAGAGAGGAGCATGGGGCAGAGGGAGGGAACAGAAAGACTGGGGGTGGAGAAAAGAGTAGAAAGTAGGAGCAGGTAGAAATGAGAGAGAAAATGGAAACTCAGGGGTCTCATCAAATAGAAAGGGCAGAAACAGAGAAAACAGGGAACAAGGGAAAGCAAAGTGGATAGAAGGCAAAGAGAAAAGGAAGAGGGAGATGGAGCAAGGTACAGTGGGAGAGTCAGCTACAGAGCATAGGGTCTCTCATGGTAGATTGGCCCTCTGTCCTGTAGACATCAAGATGCCTTTGTTCCTCTCCTAGGTGGACTGTCTTCCATATTCCATGCTACTTCTGTTCCACTTCAACTTATTCTTATTCAGAACTCCTCATGAGGTCAGCAGTTAAACTTGGAAGGTCAGCACACTGAGAACATTCTGTTGTTTCAGTGAATCCAGCCCTAGGGCCTCAGGAGACTAGCGCAAGGAACCAAATCAGCCACAGGGAGACAGTCCTGGGAGCACCATGTCCTGAGTTACCCAAGAGGGACGAGTGTGCTTCTGGTTTGTTGGCCAAACTGAGGGCTCTATGCAGGGGGTCAGAGAAGACAAAGGGCTGGCAGTACATGAGCTCACCCGAGGTGAGGTATGTTCTGCTGAAAACATCCACATGTGAATGTAATCGTGATTTTTTTTCTCGTTTCGTATGTAGGTAAATTCCAATTTCTCCTCAGGAGAGCTGATCATCTGTGGAGGAAGAGGACAAGGATTTGACACTCAGGAATATGGGCTGGGGGGGGGGGGGGCTAGCGTGCTGGTGTCTAACCAGGACCTGTCAGGCTCCAAGACCCTCTGCGGAGTCTGTCAGTCAGAGCTTCTGTTCTCATGAGATCTGTACCAGGAAGAACTGGAAGGGTTAGCCTAATAATGTGATCTCTTCTAGCTGCATTTTCCTGTTGACATGGCCAGATGCTAGAATAAAGTAACAATGACTGAGAGGGTGGAAAGAGCCTCACACACCATCAGCCACCCTTTTACTGTTCTGAGCAAAGTATGCCTAACCAAACTGAAGAGAAGTTTCTGTCTGTCACAGCCTTGTGGATCTGTACCCTCAATTTCATGCTCCTCCCCCCACACATAGTAGGGACAGGCTCCTAGAAGCCATACTTGTACTACGTGAACCTGCTCTGCCCATAGATGATCGATAAGGAGCAAATACAGAACTGAACTCATCAAATATTTGCTGAGGAACTTGTTATTGGGGCCAAAAAAATCAGATATTTCTTTGTGGCGGAACCCCAAACATGGGAATTGAAGAGTTTTGTGTGGCCAAGATTTTTATTTGCAAACAGGAAAAGCTGGGGGCTGAGAACTAAGAGAAAGAGAGAGAGAGAGAGAGAGAGAGAGAGAGGTGGAGAGAATATATGTAAGTTGTGGGAACCACTTGAAGGCTGTCTGGAAAAAAATCTAGCCACCGTCAATATAACACGGCTGGATACTTTCCAGACAGCACTTAGATATACAGAAGGAAGAACAGGTGTAGCGCGGAGATATGCTGTTTTGGTTTCAGACCATCTCAATAAAGCAATATCACAATAAAGCAAGTCATAATCTTTTTTCTGATAAGGATCTTGTCTTCAATTTATAAACACACTCCCACCATCTGTGAAGCACAAAAAAGCAAAGAGCAATAAAAGGAGGTCTGCCTATCCAGGCAGAGGAAGGAGGAGGTCTCCGGACCTGAGCCGTTCCTGACCCTGCCTCCTGAAGTCCAGCAGCTCTCCATCCTGCCTCCCACGAGGCACACTCTGCTTTCTTCACTCCCTTCTTAAAAGGAGCTCCCTAGAGTTGGTTTCTTACTTCAAAGCAGAATCCAACCCCCATAGCACGTTTTAGGAAAGGGCCCAGCGAGCAGGGAGCCTGTTTTCTAGGCACACAACTGGGACACAGCATACCCTATCTCTGACAAATCACACTCTGCCCCAGGGGTGTTCTGCACAAAGCTCTTGAACAGTAAGCTATGCCACCAGAGAACACATCTGGTTGGAAGAACTGAGTGATGTTTGCCTGCAGGGGAGGGAGAAGAAAGACCTAAGTTGGTCCCTGGCAGCAGCTGGGATGACTTGAACACCCCACTGCACTGAAGAGGGTCAGGTGACATGGAACCTGCTGGACAGTCCTGGTTTAAAATATTCTGTTCACACCAGCCTGGATATGGTCGCCACGCTCCCTTAAGAATTTATGCTCATCCTTACTCAGGATGACACAGTTAAAACTGTTTCTCAGATCTAGTAATGAGAAGATTTTAACACATGCCACAGTCAAAAGAATGATCTGAATTCGTAAAGCCCCAGCAATGCTAACACCAAGCACCATATTCTTAATTGCGTATAGTATCAATACATAAAAGAAAATACTCCTGAGCATCTTTCTAATCATATACCTTGAGCAAATTACTTGAATAATCCGAGCATCAGTGTTCTTCTTAGCAAAAAATGTTAAATAACCATCACTTCACAGGGCTATTATGCAGAATAAATTTGCCAATATGAAGTGCCTGGTCCAATGCCTAGCACATAGTGAGTGCTGAATAAAATCAGTTCTTACCATTACTACTAAAAGTAGAGGGCTGCCTTCACCAACTTCATTTTAGAGGCAGATGAACTCTGAACTCTGCTTGTCCAAAAATACAACATACACCACCCTGGCCATCACGAATTCATCACTTTGGATTATCACATTTTTATGCTAATACAGAATACTCCAATAGGAAGAGTGCAATACCACATTCAAGCCCTTTATAAAATAGTTTTCAAAGTAGACTGTTTCCTCCTGTGGGTTTTAATGAAGAGAAAGGTGAGGTTAATCACAAGACTCTTTAGACAAGTACACATTTGGGTAAATGACATGGGAGTGGTGGGCAAAGGTGGCCCAAGAACAGAAAGTCTCCATGGAAGGTATTCTCATATCACAACTATCCCTAATTCTTGATATTTACCAGGTAGGCGAGCTGGTATCTCAGAAAACCTTTATAGATTATCAAAGCACCACAATCTTTGGGATACGTGTCCATGTATTAAAACCATGGGTTTTTCTGCCACCTACTGGTCATTTTTGAGAAGGACTGGAGTCTTTATGTGAACAAAGATATATCTTTGATGTCTCTCTTCTTTCTTCGTCCACCTGGGCCTTGTGTACAAAGGCCACTAAAACAGCGAGGTGTGGAATTGGGTTTTCATAATAACTCAGAGGGTCTGGTAGGATAATCATGGTGGTGTATGGAGACACTGATGAAGTGTAGGGTTAGTGATGAATATCTATGTGTTCGCAGTAGGCATCTGTAGGTCAAAGAATTACTTCATCACAGATACTTAAGGCTCCCATGGGAAACCAGAGATCTACTATGCCTACTTTACCCTTTAATTGGGAGGACTGTGTGTCCCCACAGAATCTGGACACAACTACACCATCTCACCCAATGACCCCACAACTCCATCGATCGCTAAATCCAGTGAATCTTCCTTCCTCTGTCCAGTCCACTAACAACAACTCTGGATGCAAGAACTTCCCCCAGCCCATTTAACTTTCAATCCAGAGTCCTCCAGCCAGTCCACTCACAACTCTGAACCCAAGGGCTACTGCAGCCTGTCCTTTTACTGTAGGGTTACAATGTCCTGCTCTTTGATGGGAAAAATGGGAAAAGATGGGGTAATTCTGTGAAAGTTCACTGAGTTGTACACAAAAGTTTTGTTCACTTTCTGCAAGTAGATGCAGCAATAAACTTTAGAAAAATAAATCTCAGGATGACACACTCCAATCTAATGAAAAAATCCCCTTGATTCTCTGAATTCTTAATTCCTCTTGTATCTCTTATTCACCCAGCAACCTCATGGTTGACTCTAATCCTTCTCATCTCCAAACTCCTATCATCTTCTCACCTCTCTGCCACCAAAACAAAGAAAAGCCTAGAGACAAAGGAATAGATCTCAACAGACCTGGGGCCAAACTCTACTTGACATGCATTGAACCTTCCCTAGGTGATTTGCTGAACCAAGAATCATTGGGTGGGAGAAAGGAGGATATTCTAGTTCCCACAGAACAAAGCTTTTAAACTTTTGTAATGACACAAAGGAGGATATCTTTAGGATTTCAAGATACAAAAGGCACCAAATAGGAAGGTAATCATTAATAAAAATTGACAACTTTAAAATAAAACATGTTTCCAAAAATAAAGAACCACAAACACTATGCAAACAACATAAGATGCAAACACAAGTTGGAACTGTAGAGGATTTGCAGTATAAGTGAGCTCTAAACAATTAATACTTTGGGGAATTGGTTGAATTTCTCATTTTAACATGATGCAAGTTGTTCATATCTGTTTCATCTAACATGGAAGTCAGCACATGAGAGCAGGTCAGTAGAGTCCTGCCTTGTTCAACAACACTGCAAGGAATACTAGCAGCACTCAGATGCCTGGGGCAAAAAATTACCTGGCCTTACATAATTTATCTGCTCTAACGTGCCTGCCTCAATGGATCTGTTTCCTATTTCTTCTGTCTGCCATAGCAATTCTGGCATTTCTCCAGCAAGTACTTTAGTCATTCCACCTCTAGGAGCCAACCTTACACACACGTTCACATCATCTGATGCAGTTCCTGCCATGGTGTTAAATCTGGTATCCTTGCCCTTACCCCCCAACTTTACTTGTCAGTACTACTTGATAAGCAACCTCAGATTCTGGTCCTATGTCCAAAAGTTGGTGGTTTTAGTGATGTGGGTAGGTTTATAGATGTTGAGATGTTTGGGATGATTGTTTTTGGACATTTTCTTGGGCTTGAAGAGTTTGTGAGCTGTGGGAACACTGTTGAATGTGGTCAGGCTGTGGTTTGGGAGAGCTTATCAGATTTGGGAAAACAGTTTTGGGGGAGAATTTGGAACTCAAGACACAGTGTTTTATGGAGGTCGATAATTTAGGGTAGGTTTAAGGGTTTTGATTGATTTGGTGGATTTGGGGAGTTCAGAAATTTTTTTTTTTAAGATTTATTTTATTGATTTTTTTTTTATATCTTTTTATATTTATAGAGAGTAATTATTTTATCTTCAGTGCATATTTATTTTTATTTTACTTTTGACAGATAGAGAGAGAGACAGAGACAGAGACAGCTAGAGAACCGAACTGTGGGAACTCCCCAGTTTAGCATGTGGGTCCGCCTGGGCCGGAGCCGGGATTCGATCCTCGGTCCTCGGGGCCTCAAAGCGAGCGCTCAACCCGCTGAGCCGTCCCGGCTTTCCCCGATTTTATTGATTTTTGACAGAGAGAAACAGAGGCAGAGAGAGACAGAGAGAAGTGGGAGGGCCCAGAGCAGTCTCCATAGTTGACATTGGTTTTCCATATAGTTTCACTCCACAGGCAGGCACAGGGCTGCACAGGGCAGGAACTGGGCCGGGAGCCTCCAGCATAGGTCCCGGCAAGAACTGAACTGGGGGCACACCCCAGTTCAGCATGTGGGTCCGCATGGGCCGGGGCCGGGATTCGATCCTCGGTCCTCAGGGCTTCAAAGCGAGCGCTTTACCTGCTGAGCCATCCCAGCTTTCCCAAGTTCAGAAATTTAAAGAAGTTGATTGGCTTGGCGGAGGATGGTAGGCTTGGGAATGGGACTGGCCTTCTGTAGAATGAAACAGAGTGGAGTGAAAAATGCTCTGATTTTGTGGTTCCATTTACATTGATTAGTCCCATGCGGTAGGCAGGTGCTAGTCTTGTTCAATTGATGAATTCAGGGCAGGGCAAGTTCCATTAAAATTATGTATTAAGGAAAGCATCCAACACTTTCACTGTGGAAGTCTATTTGAGCAATGCGATGAGTGCAGCTAAGATCATCATTCCTCTCCTCCAAATTCCTGTCCCAGCTCCATTTGGATAAAAGTATAACAGCAGGGGATCAAAGACAAGAAGAGTGATGAGTAGAGACAGGGGGGCAAAGAACAGGTGAGGAACAAAGAGAGCAGAAAACAGCATAGGGCAGAGAACAAAAAGTAGGAGCAGGCGGGCAGTGATACAAATTAGACAAGAGAGTGTGGAACAAGGTGAGAGGGCATAGAAAAGAAAGACAAGGACAAAGAAGAGCAAGAGGGGATAAGTAATAGGGAAATAAGGGCATCAAATGTTCCTGCACTGCAGGTACAATTGAGGGAACCTGTCACAACTACACAACACACTACAAGTTGCCTTGTTTCTGCTCACAGCTGTGTTCTTCTTCCCATTCCAATTCATAATGTATATAAGAATATTCAAGTTCAATTTCCTAGCATTCAAGAAGTCTAGAAGAAAAGAACACATAGCATAAGGGTCACACAATGTATCCAGGCAGCCACAGGCAAGTTCTTAATGTGGTTTATGAATGATCAGTTTCAGGGACTCAAGACAACCTGTAGCAAGCATAGAGCTAGGCATGGTTGGTCAGCCCTGGCACAAAATGTTCTTGTGACCTTCTGAAGGAAAATGTGCATAGAAAGGAACTCGTTCCTGGGCTTGTGGGTCGGGCCCAATATGGAAGTGTTCATGCAGAGGGAGAGGGCAAATACCTGAACAACTCACCCCAAATGAGGAATTTTTCATTAGGGATGGCCACTTTGGGTTATAATCACAACTATTCTCCCTAGCAGCCATATAAATGAACTTAAAATACCCTTCAGTTGCCTGATCCTCTGTAATGGGGATCAAAGAGTATTTATGTGAATCCACAGTCTTCCTATTTCACCAGGATTTACTGAACTCCAAAAACTCACTCCATTCTTTCGGCCAGAGCTGTTTTTTAATGTTGTATGTTGGCACAAATATGGATGTGGGGAGAACTGATTTATCTGATAATTTTGATTCATGGAAAAGCACAGTCTCACTGACATAAGGACCATGGACTTGAGCACAGCACGCTGAGGGAAAGAGTACAAGTCAGGAAACTCCTATTGTGAAGGAATGGAAGAGTTTACCCCTCAACCCCCAGAGTCTATTTCTTTTAAGATCCCCCAGTGTAAAGGGGAATCCTGTGGATGATAAAGCTTTGCCCTCTGGAAGAGGGGGGCCTCCGAACGGATGGCAGGAGGAGGGGGGAAGCCAGAGACCAAGAGAGTGATGTGAGAGCGGCAAAGAGGAAGAGAGAGAAAGCAACATACTGGAGGAAAGAGAAACTAAAGAACGACCGAGAGACACAAAGACCTAAAGAAATATATTAAGATCTGAAGGGATAAGGAGGCAGGGCACAGAGACGTAGATACCCGTAAGAGAGACAGATGCAGACTCAAAGAGACACCCAAACACAGAGACAGGGAGTCGCAGGCAAAGACATTCAGAGCAAAGGTGAGTCCAAACCAGGGCCGTCCACATCCGCGCTCGCCCTCACACTAAAGCGTTCTGCGAGGACCGCTCTAATGCCGCCCAGGTTAAGCTCCGGTCCGGCCACTGCGCTCTTTTCTATACTGACACGCTCCCAGGAGGCTGGTCCCAGCGGCGGACGCCGAGACCACGCCTAGCCAATAGTGGAGCTCAGAAGCCGAAGGGGCATTTTCCCCAACCAATGAGACTCCGGAGCTCCTCAGGGCCCCGCCCAGCCCCGCCCACAGAGCCTGGATCAGCCTGCACACTGCCTTCGCGAACTCACTTCCCCGTGCCGTGAGGATGCCTATGGCTCGCGCCTCCCTTTCTCCAGAGGTCGCGAGCCCTTTGCCGGGCTAAATACAGAGCCACCCACAAATACGTCCTACTTCTGAGAGGCCCGCCTCAGGCTTTAGCAGCTGAGTCCCATAGGCTGGCCAGGTTGCGCACAGCACTGCAATTGGAAACGGCGACTGTCCGTCAAGTATTCACTGTCTGGCCAGACTCCACTAAGCCCTTACCCCCCGCCTCTCCTGGTGGATAGGGAGGGTGAAGTTGCCTTAATTCTGGGGGAGCACGGGTATCCATCCTTGTTTCAGGTCCTGCGCTTCCTCAAGTGAAGAGAGGAATTGCCTCGAGCCTCCTATTGGGTCAGGCACAATGTCAGTCAAGGAGTGGGCGCGTCCAATAGCAATCCGAGGCACACTATTGGTCGAGACGGTGCGGGCCGCGTTGGGTAGCACGGCAGAAGAAGCCGGCTTCTCTTGATTGGGCCGTAAGCGAGGCAGTGCCGTACTCGGGGGGGGGGGGGGGGGGGGGGGGGGGGGGGGGGGGGGGGGGGGGGGGGGGGGGGGGGGGGGGGGGGGGGGGGGGGGGGGGGGGGGGGGGGGGGGGGGGGGGGGGGGGGGGGGGGGGGGGGGGGGGGGGGGGGGGGGGGGGGGGGCGGAACGTGACGCCGACAGCCTTCGGTACAGGACGTGGGCCCGGCTTGACTCGGGGAGCCGCACGAGCGAGTGCGCTGGCAAGGAGTGCAGAGGGGAGGGCTCGCTGGGTTCTCAGCCAGGTCCGACGGAGGTCCGGAAGTGGCGCTCGCCATCTCAACGGTGAGGGGACACCTGCGGGCGGCGGGAGAGAGGGGTCGGGCGCCTCCGGGAGCGAATGAAACTCCGCAACAGGAAGTGCCTTCGGAGAGGGATCGCACTCGGAAGTGCGGTAAGACAGCCGCCGCACCCGGAAGTGTGATGCTACCGCGGCTACGGGAAGTAATGGTACCTGGCCAATTGAGATACCGGGTTAAAACAGGTGTTTGTGTATCTTTATTTCCTGAGGCTCTGTAGAGCCTTGCTTTGCGGAAAGTGTTAGAGGGAGCAAATATTTGGTCATGTTTTTGTTTTTTTTAATGTCTCATCATTTTTTTAATGTTGAAAACAGAAGGGAAACAAGCACTAAGAGTGTGTCCAGGGAGGGCCGGGCTCAGTAAAGGCTTTTAAGAAGTTTCTTTCGCTGCCCGTCATCCTCAGTTCTCCTCCCCCACAGGGATGTGCAGATGGAGGCCGGAGGAGACACTGCTGCCCCAGCCCCCGGGGACACGGACGACTTGGAGGACACGCGGTTCCCCAGTGAGGAGGCTGGAGACAGTGGTGGAGTTCACGAGGACCCACCAGATCCCAGAGAGGGGGGCCTGGAGGAAACAGGTATGCCTTCCTCTCACTGGAGTTTTGGATGGACTCCATAGAAAGTGTCATTGTTGGGGGAGGACAATGGGAGACCATTGAAGAGTTATGGAACTCAAGGAAGTAATTTAAAACAGGTCAGTAGGAGGTCATTGTTAACTCACATTGTAGTTTAAATCATTGAGAAGTGAACATTCACTGGGGACTTGGGGTAACTTTAGGTCTTTGAGATTATCAAAAAGTGATCAGTTGGGGTCAAAGACCAGCATGGGGGATTTAGGATGTTTAGGTCAATGACTAACCAAAAAAAGGTAATAAGGTCAAAGGCGGACTATTTACAATCAATGTCTTTGGGGGCTAAGGTGTTATTTAAGTCATGAGGTGGGTAAGGGGATCAGTGGGGGACAATGGCTACTCAGTATTTACATCATTGAGGAGTGAATGAGTTGTTGAGGGGGGTCTTTAAGGAACCAGATGTTAGTGTATATTAATGGTGATCATTGGTGGGCAGGCATCAGTGAGATCATTCTGTGAAGGGTATTCTGTGAAGACACAATGGGAATCATTAGGGAATCATTGCTCGTTGGTCACTTTGGAATTAGTGGATGTTAATGGGGTTATTGGGATCAGTGAACATCACTGAGAATAAATGATGGGAAGAGGGTGAATCTTTAAGGACTTGAGAATTATTGGCAAATAATGGCAGCTATTGGGAGGAAGTCATTGGTAATTGGGGACATATGGAGTCAGTGAATGTCAATGAGAGAATGAGGGAGTATGAGGTCGTTGGGATTTTATGGGAAAATGGTTGAGACATAGTTGCCAGTGGATGATCATGAGGACTGGTGGACATCGACTGGAATAAATGGGAGAGGAGTCAGTAAGGGACAATGAAGTGTGGGCTTCACTGGTGATGGTGAATGGTGGTCATGGGAAGGGCAGTGGAGGTCACTAGTAATGTGCTGTGTGTTCGTGTATATTTTGGTGGTTGTTGTAGGGAGGGGAGTGGGATATCACTGAAAATAAAGGGGGGATCAGAGAAGTCAGAGTCACACAGACTGAAGTCAGACTAACACAGACTGAAGTCCTGAGTGTTAGTGGAGATTAAAAGTGATCACTGGGGAGAAGGGAGACAGGAATAAAAGAGGGTCTAGGGAGTCAGTGGGGGTCACTCAAAGTCTTAGATGTTAGTGGAAGTTAATAGTGGCCATGGTGGGGATAGAATGGATATGAAGTAGAATAGATTGTGGGTCAAGGCAGTCATTGAAGGTCATTGAAGACCCAGGTATTAGTGATGTTAATGTGGGATTGTTGGCATTTTAGTGAGCAGCAGTGGGAGGAATAGGGTTTAAGAGAGTCCTATAGATCTGGGTGTTGGATATTTATAGCAGTCATTGGAAGAGTTAGTGCTCATCACCAAGAATATAAATGGGTGATCAGGAAAGTCATTGCATCATTAGGGATCAGTGGATATCAAAGAAAACAAATAGGGGTTAAGGTAGTAGAAGCAGGGAGCTCTTAGAAACCCAAAAATTAGTAGATGTAATGGTGGTCATTGAGGGGTGAGAAGCATGCAGGAGAATAAATGAGGAGTCAGGTATTAGTGGGGATTCATTGAAGATGAAGGTTATACAGACAATGGAATGCTTTGAAGACTGGGGAATGACATTTATTGAAAGGGAAATAATTGGTCACTAGGGATATAGAGGGTTCAATTATGACAGTAAGAAATTGGGTTATCGGGGTTTCAAGGAGATCATTTAGATGTAATTGAGAGGCAGAGGAGATACCTGGAGGTCTGTGTCAGCATCAGGGGTCATTGAGGGGCTGGTAAGGATTTGGTGGATCCTTGGGCACATAGGATTAGTAGGAGTCCACAGGCAGCTCATCCTCCCGAGGCTCTGTTTCAGGATCTGAGACCAAGGACCAGCCACCTAGCCTACTGTCACCACTGCGCCAGTCAGAGACCACGTCATGTACCTGTCAGCTCTGGGACCCTGAAGCCTCTGAGAATAGTCCCCTGGGTGACCCTGAGAATGGCTCTGGGGATCAGGGTGGAGACCCCAGTGACGAGGACTGGCGCAGCAAGCGGAAGCATGTGTTTGTGCTGAGCGAGGCAGGCAAGCCCATCTACTCGAGGTACGGCAGCGTGGAGGCACTGTCGACTACCATGGGTGTAATGACGGCCCTCGTGTCCTTCGTGCAGAGTGCAGGAGATGCCATCCGCGCCATCTATGCTGGTGAGCACAGGGGCAGGAGGCAGAATGAGACAGTGGCTGGGAAGATGGATATGGCTGGCTCGCTAGCTGTCTGGGCTCCTGGGTCGCTGTCCAGCCAGCCAGGGGTGGCTTGGAGTGTGTGGATGGATAGTCAGGCGTTTGAAGATGGGTGTTGGGGGCGGTGTCCATCTCTCTGGCCTTCTGGGGTCTGAGTGATTAACTCACTGAGATCTAAGTGACTGGTTGGTACTTCCATATCTGAGCACATGATTTGGAGGCTGTGTGGCTGAGTTGCGTGTCTTTCTGGATGGGTGTCAGCCCTTGCTCCATCTTCCCCAACTTCATGCTGTGTGTCTGACCTGATTTTTTGAACCCTCCCATCATGTCTCCACAAATGTGCAAACTCCCCCAGTGTGTCCTTACCCTCGTCCAAGGGTCCACAGAGTGACCATGCAAGCTCTGGCCAGAGGTATATGTGCTCAGGGAAAGGGCCAAAGAGCCTCCCCTGACCGCCTCCAGTCCTCCCTGACTCACCTCTGCCCCCGGCCCCATCTCTTCCCTCCCCTAGAGGATCACAAGCTGGTGTTCCTACAGCAGGGCCCGCTGCTGCTGGTGGCTGTGTCCAGGACTCCTCAGTCAGCAGCCCAGCTGCGGGGCGAGCTGCTAGCCGTGCATGCACAGATCGTGAGCACACTGACGCGCGCAAGCGTGGCCCGCATCTTTGCCCGTAAGCAGAACTACGACCTACGCCGCCTCCTGGCCGGCTCAGAGCGCACGCTAGACCGGCTGCTGGACAGTGTGGAGCAGGACCCAGGCGCCCTGCTCCTGGGCGCGGTGCGCTGTGTGCCCCTTGCCCGCCCTCTGCGAGAAGCGCTGGGCATGCTGCTCCGACGATGCACAGCGCCCGGCCTGGCACTGTCAGTGCTGGCGGTGGGTGGGCAACTGGTGACCGCAGCTCAAGAGAGGACTGTGCTGGCTGAGTGCCAGCTGGACCCAGCTGACCTGCAGTTGCTGCTTAACTGGGTGGGTGCACCGGCCTTCGCGGCGGGGGAGGCGTGGGCACCTGTGTGCCTGCCCCGCTTCAACCCCGATGGTTTCTTCTACGCCTATGTGGCCCGCTTGGATGCCCTGCCTGTCTGCCTGCTGCTGCTTGGCACCGACCCGGAGGCCTTCCATGATATGGCCACCTGCCGGCGCCAGGTTGAAGATGGCATGCACACCCTTGGGGCCATGCGTGCCCTTGGGGAGGCGGTCAGTTTCTCTAGCGCACCGTCAGCCAATGCCCCCGCCTACAGTGTGCAGGCTGTGGGAGCACCCGGCCTCTGGCACTTTCTCTATAAGCCGCTGGACATCCCCGACCATCACCGCCAGCTGCCCCAGTTTACCAGGTGGGTCCTGACCCTGTGGGCACTTGGCTGAGTGGGAAAGCTTACCTGACTGGAAGGTTCCACATCTCATAGACATGACTGGGGAAAGAGCCAGCCATGCTCTAGAAAGATGGACAAGAAGGGATTTCTGACAGAGGGAAGCTGAATCGCCAGTTTCAAGGGATCCCATATTCTAAAGGAGAGGCAGGCCCTAGTACTCAGGATATGTCCCAGTTTGGTGGGGCAGCTGGGACTCCAGCTACTGAGATTCCGCAAATCTAATGGGGAAGGCTCAGCTCCCTAACTTAATTGAACTCTCTCGACTGAGGGGAGGTGGGCCAGCCAGGAAAGCCCTAGCCTGACCTGGTGCCCTGCCTCCCTCCACCGCTGCAGCCCGGAGCTGGAGGCCCCGTACAGCAGAGAGGAGGAGCGGCACCGCCTGTCAGACCTATACCACCGTCTGCATGCCCGCCTCCATAGTACCTCCCGGCCCCTGCGCCTCATTTACCACGTGGCTGAGAAGGAGACGCTGCTGGCCTGGGTGAGTTGGCTGAGGCCCTGAAGGGGTTCATTCCCCACTTCAAGCCTCCTTTACGTCCATTGTATCCACCTCAGCCATAACGAACTCTATCAAGCACACTGTTCCTTTGACCTGTCCCTGCCAATGCACATGTGGTTTTGAAACCCATAAGGATCCATCACTATAGAGGTCTACTGTTTGCTGTTCCCCCCCTTAGCAACCAGTTACAGTGTCCTCGGCTTTCAAGAGGCCCCCCTAGTGGATCGGGCATTGTTTTAGTTTAAGGATTTTATTTTATTTTGAATTCTTTTAACTTTCCTTTTCAAGCAATTTTAGACTTTAAAAAGTGTCACAAAATAGTACAAAGCATTACTATAAATAGTTCCTTCACCTCATTTCTCGAGATGTTAACATGGCCACAGGAACTTAGCAAAATCAGGGAATTAACCAAATCACTACAACACCTAATCTAGATTTCATTCACATTTCACCAGTTGTCCCACTAATGTCCTTTGACTGGTGCAGAATCTAGTCCAGGATCCCATGTTGGATTTATTTATTATGTCTCCCTAGTCTTGTTTTATTTTGGAACAGTTCCTCAGTCTTTTTTGTCTTTCATGGCATTGGCGCTTTTAAAGTTACCAGCCAGTTTGTTTGTAGAATTTCCCTGAACTTGGGTTTTTCTGATATTTTATCATGATTAAATCGAAGTTATGCATTCTGAGGATGAATATCACAGAAGTGATGTTGGTTGTGCCCTTCTTGGCCTCAGTCATATCAGGAGGCACACAATGTCAATTTGTCCCATTGTTTGATGACATTAACTTTGGTCACTTTGTTAAGGTAATGTCTTCCAGATTTCTCCAATATGAAGTTAACATTTCCCACTTTGTAATTATCAGTGTTCTGTTTTTTATCATGCCTTCACGCACTAATTTTAATACCCATTAATGATTCTTGTCTCAAACAGTTACTACTGTGGTGTTTACAAGTGGCTGTTTTTCTAACCCTGTCATTTTTTTTCTACAGTTTGTGTTTGAGATTCTACTGTATGGAAGAACTTTTCTTCCTCCTATATTTGTTTGTTGCATTTTTAATTTTGTAAGAGTTTGGTGTCCTGGATTTTTCTTTAATTCAGTGGGCTTTCTAGCTCCACACACTTATGTTTTCCTCATTTATTTCTTTTGAATCGTGTATTTCAGTGCTCAAATTGTCTCTGACTTGGCCAGTGGCCACACACGCACACGCCAGCCTCACCCAATTAAAGCTACTAGATCTAGATGATTCTTTGGCCCAACTGTGAAGCCCTTGCCCCTCCATGGCACAGTACTATCAGCTTACCTCTCTTCGCCCAGTGACCTGGCCACACCAGATAGGAGCTACTGCCAGGTGTATCTTCCAAACAGGAATCAGGCGTGGGGCTAGGGTCAGGTAGACAGGTTAGGCATGCACAGCCAGCTCCAGCCCAACTGATGCTGTCTTCCCTCAAACCCACAGGTGACCTCCAAATTTGAGCTCTATACTTGCCTCAGCCCCCTGGTGACCAAGGCAGGTGCCATCTTAGTAGTGACCAAACTCTTGCGCTGGGTGAAGAAGGAGGAGGATCGGCTCTTCATTCGTTGCCCACCCAAGTACTCCACGCCCCCGGCAGCCCCAGCTGCCTCTTCGGACCAAGCTTCCCACAATGGCTTATTTCCTGGACCTTGAGAGGGAGCGTTCCCACAGTGGACAGTCATGGGAACACCTTTGGCTTTTACCTTCTGTCTCTACCCTGGAAACGGGGTGTGAGCAGTTGATGGTGGTGTCTGTGGGTGGTCCCTCTCTCCCTGGGCAATTGGGCAAGATCTGAGGGCCACCCACAAATAAGAGACAGGCGGCAGCATGAGTGCACACAGGTGAGCAGACTGTATCCCCAGCCCCCTCACACATCTCTCCCTTTGGAGAAATCCTTAGACCTCTTCCCTTGCCTGTGCCTCACCTTCTCCACTTGGATGGTGTTCCTGCTTCTGTCAGGAGCTGTCTCCTCCAGTCCTAGGCATTGCATCCTCTTCCATGCATCCGGAGTGTGCCAGCTCCTTGAGGATCCGGGGCTGGCCAAGGTCTCTTTGGGTGACCCCTGGGGGTTCTGGAGTTGGGAATACAGGGCTTATGCCTGGAACTAGCCTGAGAATACTTTAAAAAACCTGTACATAAACCAATCCCCACAAGGACCTTCTTTTACCCTTCACGTACTTCATCCTTACCCTGTCATCAATGTTAGAGGCTGTTAATGAGAAGGTGGCCTCCACAGTCTACTGTAGGTATAACCCAGGGCAAAGCTCCTGACTACCCACATTGGTTGAGATCCAGAATTTTTACATAGGAGGTGCACTGAGATTCTAAGGCTCATTCGTGAAATAGAGATAACTAACCTCTCACAGGCTGGTCAGTGAGGATTTGTGAATAAAATGGGTTTCAATCTCTTGGGTACCACCGCATAACATGTACATTTGTCCCAGCCGTTCTCACAACCTGCACAATGCAAGCAACCTGGAGAGGGAGAGACATCCCTAGAGTTTGTATGTGTGCGCACAGTACTAACTCCCCAAGCCTCTGAAACCCAGTTCTACCCTTGTTTCCTCTAAACTGGAGTTGCAGGCGCATTTTGCTAACTGCCCTTTAAGGGCTCCCAGCTGAAGAGCAGACACCACGCATGCGCGCTACGAAGTTTTCCTACCCTCAGTTGTGCCTCCCGCAACCAATCCAAGGCGCATGCGCAGAAGCCCCATATTGGAAAATGGCGGGGAAGTTGGAGCCGCTGGAAGTCGAGGAGGCTCAGGAGGGTGAAGGTAATGAGGGCAAGCTTACCTCTTTCTGCCAGGGCGGAATTTTGAACCTTTTGTCCCATTACATTAATGAGGTATTTATAGCACTAAAAGAAAAAAATAGTAAAAGTTTTAAGCCTTTTTTATAAAATACTGTTCCAAGTGGAGGTAACGTATTATCATCTACGTAGATGAATTCTTGTCAGCTTTATTGGATGTAATGCTTAGGTTTTTAAAGTCTAAGTATGCACCTCTTCAAGAAACCAGTGGGATGGACATTTCTCACAAAAATCACTGCTGCTGCCACATCTAAGAAAACAGTAATTCTTTAATAGCATTTGACACCCAGCTCATGACTCTGCATAGACTCTTTTTGAGAATAGCCACTCCCCCAGAACTACTTTTCTCCAAGGCATTTTGATGACACCCACACCGTAGTGGGGGGACAGGGGATTGTTCTACAGACAAGTAGGAATTGCAGTCAAGCCAAAAGGAGAAAATCTCCCCAGACAGTGATTCATTGCTATGCTGTGAGCATTTGTTAACTGGGAATTTTCAAAATGTACCGAAGTACAGAAAATAACACGGTGAATGCCCAAGTACTCATCACTGTTTCAACAGTTGTTGACTTTCTGCCCTCTTCCCATCAGTCTCTAAACCCCCTTTCTGCAGTCTTTAAACTGGTATGTTAATAAACATGTTGGATTGCATTTTTCCAGAGCTGTCCATGCAGACATCAACTATTGTCTGTCCTAGGATGTGAGTTCTATGAGAACCATTTATTTCTGTTTCCCCAAAAGCCTAAACAGTGCCTGCTTGGCATGTAATAGGTGCTTAATAATTTTCTTTATTGTGTAAATGATGAAATAATTTTAACATGGAGACATCTCAGGGTCACACATTAAATGCCAGCTTTCAACAAAGGATGGACAGACATGAAACCCGTAAATCTCATTTATTAAGCACTTCCTATAGCTGATGCTGCTGAAAAACTTAGTCTTTCAAGTTCATCCAAATTGAAGTTACTAACGTTACCAGCAATGGAGAAATTTTTAAAGTTTATCAAGTTCCCATTTCTAGCCATCAATGTTGACTCTATAAAGTGAGGGATAATACCTGGTATTGACTACTCTGCAGAGAGACCCATCTCTTGCCTCACTGTGAGAGGTGGCCAATAAAGGCTTTGCTAGAGTCAGTTTGGCAGAACATTTTGAGCATCCAAAATCATTTCATCTTCAGTCCCATGCTTGGTAATTAGGAGAATGCACAGAAGTGTAGACCAGGAAGGATTATTGGAGTGTTGATGGAAGCAAAACAAGGAGCAATCATGGAAATAGCTACATTTAGGTATATACACATTTGCCTGTGTAATGGCTTTTTGTTTGTTCTATTTAAGCAGCAGGTAAAAATAATTCCAATTTAATTTAAAATGATTAAAAACTAAGGGCAACATCATGATTTATTGTTATAGAATGAGCTCCAAAAAAAGATATTTTTGGGAAGCTGCGATGGCTCAGCGGGTTAAGCGTTTGCTTTGCAGCCCCGGAGACCCAGGATCGAATCCCAGCTCCAGCCCAGACGGACCCATATGCTGAACTGGGGTGTGCCCCCCAGTTCAGTTCTTGCCAGGGCCTATGTGGGAGCCCGGCCCAGTTCCTGCCCCGTGCAGCCTCACTCCCACCTGTGAAGTGAAACTATATGCTAGTTTTAACTAATGCTGTCAACTATGGAGACTGCTCTGGGTCCTCCCCCTTCTCTCCATCTCTCTCTGTCTCTCTTTGTCAAAAACCAATAAAAATCTTAAAAAAATATATATTTTTTTATGAGAAAAACAATTTGGGATTTAAAGTGGGGGGATGGGGTAGCAGTATCAACTATAGCTTTGTGTGGTTTGCACAGAAAAATGGCGAAGGCTAAAGGCCTAACTGATGACTTAACAGGGACTTGGATTTGGAGGGCTGTGCAGAAGTAGAGGCATTTTTGTGATTTTTTGTTTGTTTTTCTTTTAGGAAAATATACGTAGTACTATAAAATTTTAAAATATGAGAAGGGAACATTTGAATGGCATTCAAGGATCATATATTAATACTGAATAAGAGTAACACCTTGGTGTTGGCGGTTATACTGTGCTTACATGTTAGATTCCCCTTATATACAGGAAATACACCCTGGAATGTTAAGGAATAATGGGCCATGATGCCTGTAATTTATAGCACAGACATTCTCACAAATGGGAGGCCTGATCCAAGGGCAAATAGGAGCCTGGTCTATTTCTGCAGCTTTTATGTACATCTGAAATTGTTTCAGAATAAAACGTTTAAAAGGGTCTCATGATCTCTATAGGCTGTTTTGTAGCACAGATTTTAAAAACTTTTATCACGATGTTAGTTGGGTTATTTAAAGGATTTACTGACCACCCATGATCTTAATTATCCCATGACTAGGACTACAAATACAGGAGAGAGGAAAACCATAGCTGGAGCTCTCACCAAAATGGTTGCAGAAGCCAGCTGTGAACAATAAATGGTGGCAGTCGGGAAATCACATACGTTCTGGTCCTGGATGATATTAATGATCCAATGATTGGTGACAATGGTTCCTCTCGGTGTTACAGGATTGGAGTCATCTCAGCAAATGGCCTGAACTAGTGAGATTCTTATTGAAGTGTTTGGGCGTGAACTGTCATGAAGCCTGAAACTTGCTTGAAAATACTCAGCACAGGAGAAACATAGCTGAAGCAAATATTCATAAACATTAATGGTTGTCAAGTCGGGGCAATGAGTAAACCAGAATTCATCATGGAATCCTTCCTACTTTCATGCTCATTTTGCAATTTTTTCATAGTGAAATATTTAAAAAGAAAACAATCACAAACACCTCCCCTTATTAAGGTAGCTTTAATTTTTTTTATCATTTCCAAATATTAAGAGTATTTAACATTATTTTTAAAGTCTCAAAAGGAAACATACCAGACTATCAAAAGGAATTATATCAGAGAAAGGCACTGAGATTTAGGGCCAAGGAGAAAAGGAGAAGTTTTATTTTTAACTTTTCTGTAGTATTTAGATGTTTTTAGAACATTAGTTGGATGAGAAAGTAAAAATGAAAGCAGTACATGAAATACATTTTACCAAGAGATCTGAATGTCTTCACCAAACTGTTGGTAGTGGTTACTTCTGGGAAGGGAAGTGACTTCAAGAAGGGGCTGTTGGTGAGGGGAGACTTACTTTTTACTCCAGGTTCTTCTATGTTTGTTTAGTAAGGAATTTAAAATTTCAAATGCAAAAATAATGCATACTAATTTGTAAAAGATTTCAGGGAAGACAAAAAAATGTAAAGAAAGTGAACAGACCACCAAATAGCTTAATAAAATTTAATAAGCTCAGGTTAAGACCCCTGGGTTTACAAAATGATTTTTAATGGCTACAAAGAATCTCATCCTACAAATGTACTAAAATCAACTAATGTATCTAGGTTGCTTCCATATTTTAAGATTTACAAACAATGAAACAGTGAGCATCTTGCCTACCATCCTTAATTATTTCCTTAAGATAGAGTCCTAGAAGTGGGATTTCTGATCTGGAGTTGAGTAAGTTCTGGATATTTACTACTAGAAAGTTTGAAATAAAATACTGTTTTTTGCCCATCTGATGGGCAAAAATGAAAAAGGTTGAAAACATACTTGGCTCGTAAGAGTATGGGAAAGGAACTCTTGGTGCCAGCCTAAAATAGGTGGGAAGGGGGAGATAATTCTGTAATACCAGTCAAATTAAAAAATATACATGCCCTTTGATCCAGCAGGTAGCCTAGGAATTTATCCAATAATACACTCCTGTGTGTGCACAGAAACGAATATATAAGGATAGTGCACTGGGTTTAGATATAGGGTCTTTGTAGATATAACTAGTTAAGGTGAGGTTATACTGAATTAGAGGGGGCCTTCATCCAATAAGTGTATCTTTATTAGAAGAGGGGAATTTGGGCACAGACAGAAAGAATGCAAGGTGAAGACAGACATACAAAAGGAAGCCCCAGTTTGTGGTTCTTTGTTCCTGCAGCCCAAGAAAACCAATAAAGATGATCACTGCGGCATTGTTTGTAACAACAAAGGAAGGGAAATAACTTAAATATCTACCAACAGGGGACTGCTCTTAAATTATGGTATATTTGTTCAGTGGAGCACAATTCAGCCACTAAGAAAATTAAAAAGATCAACAGTATATGTATTTTCCGGCGTATAAGACGACCGGGCGTATAAGACGACCCCCTAATTTTACAGTTAAAACATAGGTTTAGGCCTATATTCGCTGTATAAGACTACAGCCTCGGAAGTGGGGGGTACTCTTATACAGCGAATATAGGCCTAAACCTATGTTTTAACTGTAAAATTAGGGGGTCGTCTTATACGCCGGAAAATACGGTACATTGCCAAATGAAAAATACAGTCTTACAACACAGTGTATGACATGATACCACTTAATATAGAAAGAATGAACATGTGCTTGTATGTGAGTTGAATTAAATCCAAGTATGCACAAATAGCTTACAACACTCGTGACCTCTGAGGCAGGGAATTGAGGAATTTAGGATCTGAGAGGAAAGGGACTTTTCACTGTATATGACCATGAGTAAGCATTTCTTCATTTACATTTTGGCTATCATATGTGATCTGTGAGCTGCCTTTCATCTTCTCTGCCCAGTTTTCCTTGGAGAGGAGTGGGTCCCTGGGATTTGACGTTTTATCATTGATTGCAAGAGTTTAAGATGTTAATTTTTTTCAGTTTATTTTTGTTGCTATTTTAAAAAATAACATGGGGGAAGCCAGGATGGCTCAGTGGGTTAGGCGCTCACTTTGCAGTGCCGGGGACTGAGGATCGAATCCCGGCTCTGGCCTGTGTGGAACCATATGCTGAACTGGGAGCTCCCCTAGTTCAGTTCTCTTTCTGTCTCTGTATCTCTCTCTCTCCCTCCTCTGTCAAAATAAATAGATAAATAAAATATATATTTAAAAAATAACATGGCCTCATGTTAAAAATATATAGAAGTATAATATATATGGCGCAAAGTGTGTTTGAATCAAGATCCAGATAAGGTCTACTTATTACAATTGATTGATATATGAGGGCTGTCCAGAAAGTATTCAGCCATGTAACTGTTCTTGACAATGACTGGATTTTTTCCAGACAGCCCTCGTATGTCTCGTCTCTTTTAATCATAGAGTTCCCCCTCTCTCTTTTTCTTTTTTATAATTTATCCTGTGGACTTACTTTCCCAAAGTCTTATAATGCTGATCACATCCCCCTGATGTGGTTTAACATGTTTCTCTGTCCCTGGTATTTCCATTAAATTGGCATTTAGATATAGAAACCTGAGAAGTTTCCTTTGTTTTTTGTTTGTTTGTTTTTGTTTTTTGGGGGGTTTTTGGGGGGTTGTCAGGAATCCTTTATAGGTGGTGTATTCTTTCATCAGGGGACTCATAATACCCTGTTGTCTTTTTCCAATGTTAGCCATCTTTAATAACTATATATTTCCTAGACCTGTAAAAAGAATTTGCAAATTGTGGCCTATAAGGATTTTAAAGAAATTCATATGAAACTGTCCTGCCCTATTGCATTGGTTAGAACTTCAGCAGCAGCAGAAAAAGTGCTTCCCCTTCTCTCACCCCTGAGTTTCATGAAGGGGGTGTACATGGTATTTTTTGACTTCTCAGGAGGAAGCTGACCATGAGGGGTCCTGATTCACCCAACACACACCATAAGCCCCAGGGACAAGGCAGGGGCTCTGCTCTGGCTGGAAGCCTGGACCTCAGTGTATACTGGGTTCCAGCCCAGAGCATCTGCAGAACCCATTGGGACTTCCTCCCCCACCAGATAGGCCTGGACCTTTTCTCAGGCCCCTCTCTTTCTCACTGGGCCCTATAGTTCTGGTTTTCATCTCCACAGGGCAGACCAAGTCTCCGAAGAACACTGAAGATTTGCTGGCAATGGTGAAAAAGCTGCAGAAAGGTCATGGGTCTCCCTGTATTTGGGGCTTCCCTGGGCTTCTGAGTCAGGCATGTGGCTCAAACCCAGCCCCCTCAACTCCCAGTAAAATGAAGACCCCCGGGATTTGTCACACACACACACACACACTAGACAGAGAGATTGCAGGACTGGAAATGTAGAACGACCTTGACCACCTCCAGTAAAATGAAGACCCCCGGGATTTGTCAGTCAGAATCAGCACCTTGGAAAACATGCACTGTCCTAGAAGTCACAGGAGCTGGAGTTGGTGGCCTCGGAAAATCCAGGGCTTGAGCTTATTCACACCAGAGAGTTGAGGTTGGTAGTGAGCCCCAGCCAGGGCTGGGAAACTTTTGCCCCAACTCTCTGCTGCCGGCCTTGAAGCCAAGAGGGAGGAGGAGGAAGGCCTCTCCACGCAGAGCGCGGGCACTGGGGCCAAGGAGCTAGTGCCACTCCACTGAAGAGATGGTGAGCTCCTATCCCTGGAGAACTTGACGGCTGCCACCCACAGAGTGAAAGCAGCACTCCCCCACTTCTCTAAGGAGGCCAGTGCCAGAGTCTGGATGGACAGCAGTGACAACTGCCCTGCCAGGCTTTAGACAGGGTGTCCAGGCAGGACGTGTCTGTTGGCTATCACACTCAGGATGCCACTAGAAGCCTCCACCAGGGCCCAGGAGGCTGGTTGATCGGCACCTCCCCTCCCCTCCTGCTACTCTTTACCTGCTTACTAGCCTCACACCAGCCACACCAGCTCCTCAGCCACTACTTGGGCATGTCCCTCACTCACTGCCACTACAAGGATTAGCACTTGTCCCTCTGCCTGGTGTGGTTCCTCCCTCCACACCTTCATCCCCACAGAACTGCCGGGCCCCCTTTATCTGGGGAGGGGGCGGGGGTCTTTCCATCTCTCAAAAAGTACCTTCTGCCCTTTCACTCATCAACCCCTTTCTTCATTTTATTTCCCTTCACAGCAGTTGCTGCCACCCTCATTGAGTTACATATTGTTCCATGTCCATCTCGCCCACCAAGAACACAGCCCTGCAAGGGCCACTTACCGAGCCCAGCATACAGCAGGCACTCAGTAAATGCTTGTTGATGGGCAGCAGCAGAGACCCAGTGCTGACGCACACCTGCCTCCACTGGCTTGGAAAGCCAAGCGCCTGTCTTCTTCGGCTCCTTCTTTCTTTCCTTCTGCAGAGGGAAGCCTGGAGCCACAGATAGGAGACCTGATTAGCCGAATTAACGAGCTTCAGCAAGGTAAGTGCAGGTCGTGGCTGGCCAGGGGGGACCGGACTCCCTCGTTTCCTCATCGATAACATCCAGGCCCTGCAGGTTGTGAGATGAGTGTGCAGTGTCACAATCTGTGAGAGAACAGCAAGGCAGCAGGCTGCACTCACACCATGTCTTCTCCCCTGCTTTGGCCCAGCAAAGAAGTCCAGTGAGGAGCTGGGAGAAGCCCGGGAACTCTGGGAGACCTTGCACAGGGAACTGGACTCTTGTACGTGAGGACAAACGAGGGACCCAGAGACCCCACGACTGTTGCTGCCGCTCTGTGCTATCTCAGGGTGTGGCCCGGGCTGCTCTCTACCTGCAGGGCCCGTGTCCTCTGTCACCCAGGTCGCCTCTTGCTCTCTGCAGTCCTCTTCCAGCTCTCAGCTCAAACTTCACCCTGCCTGGATGGGCCCGTGTGGAAAGAGCATACCACCTTCTCTCGGTCACTCTCATTCCCCTGCCTGATCTGTACCCTCCCAGCCATTATTTCCATCTGACTCGGTGCATCTACTTATTTCTAGTCATCTCTGCCCTCAGTATAAACCTTGTGCACTCTGCCATCTGGACTCCTGTGGCATTTGCAGGATTGTGGGCCCTGAGGGGTGAAGCTGGATTAGTGGGTCCCCCGTAAGAGATGGGTGCAGGGTGGCAACAACACACCTCCCCTCCCCTGGGGCTGTACCAGCCCTTCTGTGTGACCCTGGGCATGCCCTTTGCATGAAGTTGCAGTGGGGCCCAAGAGGTCGCCCCTTCCTTGGAGGCTGACATTGTCACTGTTTTACAGTGAATGGAGAGAAAGTGCACCTAGAGGAAGTCTTGAGCAAAAAGCAAGGTATTTGCCAGCTTGTGTGTGTTCATTATTCTACCCTGCCTCCCCGTGAAAGCCCACAGTCCTCAGAACAGCCCGAAGAATCCCACGGAAACCTGAGTAGGGTGCTTCCCTCTCGTTGTCCCTTTGGCGGCCACCTAACTTGAAGTCATCACTACACTCAGTGCTCTCCAACGGCCACCACCTCCCCCGAAGCCTCCCTCCCCGAAAGCTCTCCCAGGGCCCTCTCGGTTCCCCTTCCAGAAGCACTGCGGATCCTCCGGCTGCACCACCAAGTGAAGGAGAGCCAGGCTCAGAGGTGAGAGGCTGTGCCCAGCTCTTCCTGGCCTCATGCCCCAGCCTGAGAGGACGGAGCCGGAGCCGGAGCCAGGGAAGAGAAACCTTGGGCACATGCTCCTCATTGTCCCTTTCTATAAAATAGACTAGCTAGACAAGAGACGTCCACGCTCGTCTCTGATGTTAGATGGTAGTGTTACATTTTCCTCAATTACTCATTGCTAGTTTCTTTATCAATATGAGTAGATTTCACCCACTGGTGCTATTCTAAGTCTTCCCTGATTGGTTATTCAGCTCATCTGCCATCCATTCATTTGTTCATCTGTCTGCTCATTTAGTCTCCCAGTCATTCATTTGCCCACCCTTCCATCTACCCACACATCCACACACTCAGCCATTCATCCATCAGTACATCTATCGTATTATCCAACCCTTCACCCAGTTGGCCAGTCATTCTCTTCAGCCTTCCATCGAATTAATCACCTTTCATCCATCTTCTTTCCAATCATCTCTTCTCTAGCTGTTCATTTCTTCACTCAGCTGTCCACTGAGACATTATCCCTCCATCATTCCCCTAACCAGCCATCATCTCTTCAGCCATCCATTAACTGTCCACCCAACCCTCTATCCGTCCATCTCTCCATCCTTTGAATCTTTATTGAACACACTCTCGTGATCAGAGGTCTCACACCGTGGTGCACCACGGTTCTAACTGTACGAGAAAACCTGATGATGGCTAGTTCAGGTGTGTGCTTACCTACACGGCACACAGAAAGGGGCTCCTAGCAGAGGGAGCGCCAGGCAAAGATATAAAGGCTTGTGCATGAGGAACCCCCAGACTGGGCCGGGCTGGATACCAGTCTGGCAGGTGGTCTCTCGTTGCTGGGTGTTGGCCCCCAGGTTGCACATTGAAGAACAGTTGGAGGATTTGATGGGCCCATGCAAGGACCTCTGGGAATTCCAGGTGAGCCATCGTCATTGCTTCTAACCAAAGCCCTTCCTCTCCTGGCTCCCGTGTGTCTGCTGGCTGCTCAGGTCCCCCTGCTGCTTAGACCCAACCCACAGGATAGTCCTGGACTCTTGTCTTACTCTCACTCACCTGCCCCGCCCTTGAGCTTTGACCTTGAATCTGACCACACCATTGCCCAGGCTGTTGCAGTAGCCATTGCTGATCCCGCTTTCCTGCTGCTCACCCAGAGTGCTCGCCTTGCAGTGGTGAATGGGCGCCCCGAAACAGCCATGGCCAAGTCATTCCTTCGTTCACCCAACGTCGCTGGATGCATCCCCCAGCATTCCAGGAAGGAGGAGACAGTAGGGAACCCAAGGGGCCAAGTCTTTCTGTCCCCAGGCTGGCTGGGGGCAGAGGGAGGCATAGGAGAAAATAAGATCATGTAAGGTCAGGAGGGAAGGCTTCAGCAGGTGACAGCTGCACGCAGACAGGAAGGGAGGAAGCCAGGCAGGTCTCTGGGGGCAAATGTTCCTGGTAGAAGGAGACGCCAGTGCAAGGCCCTGAGGCTGGACTGTGCCTGGAGCATTTGGGGAAGTGCGAAGGGGAAGGTGAGCCGGGAGGATAAGGAGAGTGCAGAGATGAGGTACACGGGGACACGCATCTCCAAGAGCACTCAGCCACCGCAGGAACTGCACACTGAGTTCAGAAATAGTTGAATGAATGAATGAATGGCCTAACTCAGGTAAGGACTTCCTGAGAGGAGGAAGGGGCGGGGAGGACCGACAGACACACAGGCCTCCTCTCTCTCTCCTCGCAGGTGCTGGGGCAGCGACTGTCCTGGGAGATCCGTGCCCTGCAGGGCAGCAAGGCTCAGCTGCTTACTGAAGGTGGGACTCCCGCGCGGGGCGGGGCGCGGGGGGCGGGGCCTGGCTAAGGCTCCGCCCATGACGCCCCGCCCCCGCAGAGACCGTGGCCCGAGCCAAGCTGGAGCAAGTGGAGCAGCGGCTGCGCTGGCCGCCTGTGGTGGAGGGTGCACCGTCGGAGAACTGCGGGTGAGAGGGGCGAGGAGGGGGGCCATGCCCGGAGCGGCTCGGGGTCGGGTGGGCGGGGCCTCAGCGCGCCCCCGCCTCCAGCCCCCACTCCCGCGGCCCCCGCCTGGCGGCGTCTTCCTCCCCGGACACTCGCTCCCTCCTTCCTCCTCTCTCTGTTGCCCCTTCCCCGCAGGCTACAGACGGAGCTGGAGAAATTCGGGGAGCAGGTCCCCGCCCGGATCCAGAGCACCCTGGAGGAGCTGGCCCCGACGCCCCCCTAGGCCAGTAGGACCCACCCGGTCCCCATCTAACTGCCAGGCCCGCCAAGAAATAAAGGCCATGGTTTCGGACCTTCCTCCACCTCCTCGGCTGAGTCTGTGCTCCAGGAGTCGCCGGGGGTGGTGGGGGTGTCGTGGGCTCTAGCAGACACTCAACACAGGATGTTCCTGAGCAGCTCCATGAATAAGTGGGTGTCAAGCGCCCGCCCCCCATCTCCACCGCCTCATCTCAGGTTCCTGAACCATCAGGTTTACCAACATCGGGTTCTGGGACTGTCCTGTGGTTCGGAGTACAATCCCAGTCTCCCCGAGTTCCTCAACGCCCCGCTCACCTGTTGGCTCTCAGACCTGCCGCCTCCCTGGCCTGCCCCTCACACATTCAGCTCTAGCTTCGCACCCTCCTCCAAGCTCCTTGTCACCTCTCCTGGGGCGCTTACCCTCATGCTTCCTCTGGGCGTCTGCCCTCACCCGGCAGCCCTGTCAAGTATGTCAGCTGCTCAGGAGGCTGGCCGGGGGCACCCAATCCCCAAAGGCACCTTGCACCAGGCCGCTGCCATGGAGTAGGCACGTGATCACCAGAGCATTGGCTGGATGTGTGTTTTACAGCGTGGCCAGGGCTCAGAGTGCTCACTGAGGAGTGACGTCGGAGTAGGATGGTGAGGGCAGCAAGTGGGTATGTGGGGGTCGTGCACCTAGTAGAGGGAAGGGTGCCCGCAGAGGCTCTGAGGGGAAGACTGGGCTCAGCTGACATTGAGGAGCGTGTGTAGGAGGCCAGCGTGGGGAGCACAGGGAGGTGAAGAGGGGGGGACATGATAGGGAAGAATTGCTGGGGACCCAGGAAGCTGGGCCTTGTCTGTCTAGTCTGTCTAGGGTTCTGAGAACAGAACCTGGCACGCAGCAAACACTCAGTAAGTGTTAGCTGTCACTTAGGATGATGATTCATTATTACTCCCAATCCATGAGGGAAACTGAGGTGTGGGGATCATTTAGAACTCGGGCTCATAATCCAATAATCCATTAAGTGTTTAATAAATGGCTCATGTCATTTATTGTTATTATTATTCATTATTCCTAGGCTACAGGTGAGGAACACTAAGGTGTGTATTCTCTTAGAACAGTTTTTAATGAAGTACATATGCAATAAATGATACCTATTATTATTTTCATTTCTTATTCCCAATTTAGAGCTGAGGAGAACTGAGGCAGTGAATGTATACAGTAAGCCCACAATAAATGTTGGGTCTCACCAGTGTTGCTATTATTATCCCAAGGGCACAGATGAGGCCCAGGAAGCTTTATCCCTGTGTCATGACTCACACCAGGCCTGGGTTCTGATCCCCTGCCCCACTGACACCGTCCACCTGCCTTAGACCAGCCTCCAGGAGACTTCAGCATCTTCTTCATCATCCTCTGTGTGTCACAAAATGGGGACGTCCTGGATATTTCACTCATTTATCACTTTCCTCCTAGGATTCAAATCCTGGCTTTCCTACTCGGGCTGAGTGACTTCGCGCAAATTGTTTAATGTCTCCAAAAGCTCACCAAGTTTGTACAGTGGTGATACCAGCTGCACCGAACTTATTATAAACCCGGCCATCTCCACACTGCTCCTGAAACCTCTGAACCCCTAAATAAGTTCAATTGCCCCTCATGTGGACACGATGCAGTCTTGGAGGTGGTTGGTGCACAGGATCGCCTCTCCCACAGGGAACCATTGGAGAGGGACTGGCCCCACCCACTTTGTCTCCCTGGTAAAAGACCTGTGAACAGTAAAAATAGGTGCCCCTTTCGGTCATTGCCTGTGTATTTTTGTGTGTGACATGGCACTGAGATTCACAACCTGATCCCTTCTCTGTGTACATACCTCAATTTGTAGATGAACAGATCACATAGTCTTGATTCAGAAAAAAAGAATACGGTATTTGTTAAAGATCTAACTGTTTTTGACAGAGACAGAGAGAGAGAGAGAGAAGGGGGAGGGCCCAGAGCAGTCTCCGTAGTTGTATGTCATCTGTTTTTGACATGGTTTTAGTCCATGCAGGGGAGTGTGGGGGTGGGGGTGGGGCGTGCAGGGCAGGAACTGGGCTGGGGGCCTCCCACATGGGAGGCATGCCCCCATGAGCTAGGGGCTAAACCAGGGCCCTCCCACATGGGAAGCTTGTCCCAGCAGGAACCATACCCCAGTTAAGCATGTGGCACTGCACGGGCTGGGGCCAGGATTTGATCCTTGGACCCCAGGGCTGCAAAGTAAGCGTTTAACCCACTGAGCCATCCTGGCATCCCCAGAAAAAAAAAAAATTATTTTTTTGGATTTGCAGGGCGTTGTTTGGAAATTCTCAGTGTAACAAGGTTTCCTTGATTGCTCAAGCAAAAGTGCTGATTGTAGCCCCTGAACAACTACCCTGTTTCCCGGAAAAATAAGACAGTGTCTGATATTAAGGTGTGCTAGGTGTGCATCCCAAAGATGCACTAGGTCTTATTTTCAGGGGATATCTTATTATTCCATGAAGTAGGTCTTATCTTCGGGGGATGTCTTACTTTCGGGGAAACACAGTAGATTAGTGTAAAGAATTTTCTAATGCTGTTAGTGAGATGCCACAAAATTACCAGGCTTCCACAATGCATTTTATACAACTTTCATGCCACCAACACTGTTGAGTGAGTGTTGAGAAAGGAGCAGGATAATCACATGTTCTTGAAGTTGTAACCTAAGGTTTAATTATTCATTCTGAAGAATGACGTGTCTTTACACTGGGAAGATTGGAGGGCTACCACCTGAACCCAAGGCCAAGTTTAGCGTTACCAGTGATGGGGCAGTTTGACCTTACCTTCTCCTTGGTGTGATGAGTGGGAGGTATGCATCATCACTCACGTGGGGTCCTTGATGAAAATGTCTAATCAACAGGAAACAGACACAGTGAGAAGTTCCATAGGACACTCGCTCTGGCACCTCGTTGGAGTTGCTGTTGTGAAGAATAGAGGAGGCTCTGATGTATCAGTTTTCTCACTGCTGTGGAAACACATTACTATAAACTCTGGTGGCTAAATGATTTAAATGTATTACCTTTCAGTCTGGACGTCAGAAGTCTCAGTTCTGGGGGACTAGAATCCAGGTGTCACTGGGCTGTGTTCCTTCTGGATGCTGTTGGAGAGAATCTCTCCCTTACCTTTTCTTAGCTTCTCAAGGCTGCCTGAGAGCTTGACTCACATGATTCCGACCTCTGCTTCCATGATCACATCTCCTTCTCTGTGATGTTCCCAATTCCCTCATATGAGGACCCTTGTGATGACATTAGATAATCCAGGAAACTCCCCCAGCTCAGGCTGCCTTCACTTCCTCCCTGTATTCAGTTTCCAGAATCTATTCTCAGAATTTTGCTCTTTGTTTGTCTTTCAGATTCAAAAGACTGTAGGGGACACCTAAGAGAACTGCGCTAGAAGAAAACCAGCTGTGAAACACAGGAGCCAAAGGAGGAACTCCAGGACATGGGCACACAACACAGCCAGAGCCACATGCTGGACAGAACTGAGGAGAGGGCGTAGCCAACAGACTCCACAGGACTCCACAGGCGGGTAATAATGCCTCCCTCTCGGCAGGCGATGGAGCATGCCAGCTAACAGAATAGCACCGGGGGGCCAGACTGCATTCGTGTGACTTCAGGCAAGTGACTTAGCTACTCTATGCCTCAGTTTCCTTGTCTGTAAAGTAGAGGGTTGTTGTGAGGGTTAAATGAATTGAAAACATATAGAAAGTGCTTAAAACAAGACTTGGCACATCATAAACTCTATGGGGGTGGCCACCATCATTATTATTACTAAGAATTTTCATATCCTCATTTCATCATCTCCCCGTAATTCCACATAATCAACAGCATGTCTTTTTGACAAATGAAAGTGAAGGTGACTTACCTAAAACCAGGAGAGAACTAGTAGCTAAGCCCAGTCCTCCTGCCGTAAATCCAGAGTTCTTCCTGTGCTGCATGTCCTAACACACTACATTGTTTTCCATCCCATCTAGGCTTTTCTTCTTCTTTTTCTCTTTTTTGCTGCTTCTGGTTAAAAACAAAACAAAACAAAACAAAACAAAACAAAACACAAAACAAATCAACTGAATGAATGTGGAAGATCTTTCCAGTTTTATTCAGTGATCCATGAATCTGGCAGCATTCAATCTACCAAACAGAAAGTAGGTCCAAGGAGTTGTACAAATGAAAGACTTTGGGCAGAAGGGAACAGGAACAAAGAAGTTATACCAGGCAGAAAAGCTCATTGGTTATTGCAAGGTCAGCTTTGCTCCTTAGGTCATGACAGTGGTCTATTAGGAAGGTAGCTGAATGACAAGGAGGCTGACCCACCCATCTGACTACATTGTCTTCAATTTGCTTCTTTACATCAGGGAGAAGATCTTCAACTATAGGTGAAAATCAAAAGATTCCTAGGTTCTAGTCAGAGCTGTGTGTCTGAAATGTTTCAGTGCATCTTCTCACAAAGCTTCAGAATGTTTTTCTTTCTCTCTGGGTACATCGTTTCATTTTAGCTTAGGGGAGAAGGCCTAAAAAGGAAAGTTTCTTTCAGCTGTGAGTAACATCTTCCACTTCGCCCAACCTCTGACCATAGAGCTACTTATAAAATAAGCCTTTCAAACATTTTGTCAGGTTTCAGCCGGGACAAACACTAAGAATTCCTGGCAGCACTGAACAACCCCTTGGACACAAGAGATGTCCCCAAAGAGGCTGCAAGAGATACTACCCTCCCAAGATCCAGAGCCACTCCCAAAGACAGCCAAAAGGGAGGAGGACTTAGACACCTTCCCTGACAACTGGCATCAGCCAGCAAAACCCTGGCTGCAAGTGGAGCGCAACCCACATTTCTGTCTGGCCACATCCTGAGACCCTCAACCTACAGCTTGCCAAAATAAGTTCGCAGGACACAAAATGAGACAAACAAGAAGGCAATCCTATGACACCCAAAGCACAAGCAACAAATAAAAAATAAACAAATGGGACAACCTCAAACTCAAAAGTTTCTGCACCACAAAAGAAACTATCAACAAAGTGAAAAGACAGCCCACAGAGTGGGAAAGATTATTTGTAAGCCATGTGTCTGATAGGGGTTAATATCCAAAACATATTTAGAACTCATACACCTCAGTAGCAAAAAACCCCACATAACCTAATAAAAAATGGGCAAAAAACCCCAATAGACATTTCTTCAAAGAAGATATATGAAAGGTCAACGGGTTCATGAAAAGCTGCTCAACATCACTAGTCATTAAGGAAATGCAAATTAAAACCCCAGTGAAATCTCACTCCACCCTTGTTAGATAAGAGATAAATGCTGGCTTGGATGTAGAGAAAAGAGAATCCTTGGGCACAGTTGATGGGAATATAACTTGGTGCAATCACTATGGAAAACAGTATGAGGGTTCCTCAACAAATTGAAAATAGAACTACCATATGACCCAGCAATTCCACACCCAAAGGAAACAACAATACTAATTTAAAAAGTTATTGGAACCCCCATGTTCATAGCATCACTATTTACAATTCCCAAGATATGGGAACAACCTAAGTGTTCATCAGTAGATAAATGGATAAAGAAGTTGTGGTGTATATGTACAATGCAATATCATTCAGCCATAAAAAATGAGAAAACCCTACTATTTGGGGCAATGTAGATAGACCTTAGAGGCATTATGCTATCTGAAATAAGTCAAGGACAAATACTGTATGATCTCACCTATATGTGGAATCTAAAAAAAATAAAATAAACAAAAAGCAAACTCATTGAAAAGTAGATTAGATTTATGGTTTTGAGAGGTATGGGATTAGGAGAGGAAGAAGTGAAGTAGAGTGGTCAAAAGGTTCAAACTTTCAATTGTAAGATAAATAGGTACATCATATTATGAAGTACAATATGCTGACTATAACTAGCATTGTATGATACATAGGAAAGCTGTTAGGAGAGTAAATTCTAAGAGTTCTCATCACAAGACAAAACATTCCCGTTATTCTTTTCTTTATTGTATCTATGTGAGAAGATGGAAGTTAGCTGAACCTAGTGTGGCAGTCATTTCACAATCTATACAAATCAAGCCATAAAAAAAAAAAAGAAGAAATTAGTCCACATTTAGACTAGGTTAACCTGTTTGTAAAGCTCTGGGAACCACTTAGAAATAACATAATCTTGCATAACAGCAGATCATCTGAATACCCTAGAAGTTTGCCGATTTAGCATTTAATTCTTGCAGAGAAATTATTAGGAAGAGAAATTCTGTCAAGATAAAATGAACATTGCTACAGTATTTAGATGTCTGGTGAGAAGGTAGATTTGGTGGAGATAGATGAATTATGTGTGTGTTTGTGCTGTGTATGTATACAATATGCATGTGCACACGTGCGCGCGCACGCACGCGCACACACACACACACCCTTTAGTGGTATAAAAAGCCTCTTTAAATATTTATTAAAAACAAAAGCAATAGCTGCCCTGGGAGAAAAAGATTCAACAACCAAAGCCACCTCAAAACCAAGTTCATAAGAGCCTGAATTTTTAGAAGACAGTGTGACATTTCACTTTTCTCTCTGGGCCAGGCACCACAGACAGAGATCTGGGAGAGCTGACTTTGGTGAGAATTCTCACCCTTTGCCAGCTTCTGCCAGTTTTTCCAAGGTCCCTTCTGTAGGCGCTGGAGTGAGGAGGGTGTCCCAGGAGGTCTCACCTTAGTCACCTGAGACTAGAGGAAGGAAAGTAATTTTCCCTCTACCCTCTGTGGGGAGTGCCTATCTTTGATCAGTTTATCCTGCTTGCTCAGCCTTAAAATTTTATTCATCTGAGGTCTCACACTGGCTCCACTCCAGCTTAAATGAGACTCGGGTTGGGTTATAAGTCAGACCCGGTGGACTCCAGCAGGTGAAAAAGAAACACTCACATAGAGTCTGAAAGCTCATAATGCAGATGGAGGCACTGGGATCTGGGACCCAGGATGGCCTGGCTCAGGGCCTCCAGAGGCAGCCAGAACGCAGTGAGCAAGAGGCTCAGCAGGTACCTGCTCCCGGTTGCTTGTGGCTCCTAGAGGTGGGGGTGGGGGAGATGGGCTGTCTCCTATGGTTTCTTCTTCTGAGGCCAGAACTGTTCAAAGATAAACTGGAGGCATATTAAAAACTTTAAGAGATTATTTGAGAAAAATCTACTGGAATAGGGCGGTGCTCCATCTCGCAGAGAGAAAGGAGCTCTGGGGAGCTGTATGAAGCGAAAGACTATTATTGGCAGAACAGAGCAGGAACAGGCATGTTTTATTAGGCAGAAAAGCGGTTGGTTACTGCAAAGTTACTTTTCTTCAGGGGATGGCGGTGGTCTGTCCCACACTCTGGAGGTTCCCGACTGGTTTAAGATTTCTTTTCTGGGAGAACTGCAACTGTATTTCAGTTACGTATTGGTTTGGTGACATGGGGCTTAGCATAGGCCCCATTTGGGGCCTGTTGTCTCGTTTTTAACAAAGGCTAGGGGCGTTATCCTTGTTAGAGAGGTAGTGTGGGGGTGACATCTTGGACATTTGAAATGGCAGATTCAAAGTTTTCTTTGTCATCAATACACATGTGGGTTCCAAGTGTTTCTGTAGATGTTGTGGGGGGGAAAAAAAAGAGCTTTTTGGTTCATTGTTTCATTTCTGCCCCTGAAGTAAGTTCTTGTTAGCCATCAGTGCTGAAAATACTGCTTTCCTTTTAAAAGAAGCTCAAATCAGATGTTGTAACTCTTTCTGTTAAAAGAAGCAACATGGGGAAGCCGAAATGGCTCAGCGGGTTAAGTGCTCACTTTGCAGCCCCCGGGACTGAGGATTGAATCCTGGCCCCGGCCCGTGTGGCCTCATATGCTGAACTGGGGTGTGCTGTGGGAGAGGCCCCTAGGTTGGCTCTCAACCCCTGGTTTGGCCCCTGGCTCGAGGGGACATGCCTCCCATGCAGAAGGCCCCAGTCCAACTCCTGCCCTGTGCAGTCGCCACCCACCTGTGTGGAACAAAACCATGTGGAAAACTGATGAAATACAACTATGGAGACTGCTCTGAGCCCTCCCCCTTCTCTCTGTCTCTCTCTGTCTCTCTCTCTCTCTGTCCAAAACAATAAAACAAATCTTTAAAAGAAGTATCAGAGAGTTTAGTGTGTATATGTATATGGTTTGTGTATATACATATTCATTATACATCCATGATCTTATTATATTCTCAAAATAATTTAAATAAAAGAGGTAGACATGGCAGGAACTATGAGGTTCCCCATGTACTAGGAAGAATTCTGGAAAGAACCCGTGACCCAAAGCCACATGTAATTCATCCTCTTGATGGGGGGCGGGGGGGGAGGGCAGGATCTGTCCATACGATGGGGCATCACAGGGGACTGGATTAAGCTGCACGGCACAGCTAACTCCAAGAAAGAGATGGGCCCCAGTGGGCCTGTCCCACTCAGGTGAGCCCTTACCGCCAGAGAGATTCAATGCTTAAGATTCAACACGAGAGATATTCTCCCTTCCTGGCTTAGAACCTAGATGGACCCGTGACAAGGAGTGAGGCTGCTTCTATAAGCTGAGGGTGACATCCAGCTGACAGCCAGCAAGGGATCTTCTCCATTTCATTTGTATTAACAGTTTCCCCATCAGGCTTGTGAAACCTTTCTTAGAAAGGCCTGCTAGGAAACATTTCAGGCTTTGTAGCCACACATGGTCTGTCTCTGTCACATATTTTCTGTCTCCCTCCCCTCTCCCACCCCCTTTTCTTCCTTCTGTACTTTTTCTGTAGAAAATTGTAGTTTAAGGACTAAAACAAAACAGACTGTGGGCTGGTTTGCCAGCTCCTGGTGTAGACAATCAATTAAACAAATTAAGGCCTGGATTGCAGTGTTTGCCAATTTCTGCAGTGTAAATACATCTGTCGTGATTGATTTCAAGCTACCAACATGAGGTGTGTTGACTGTCAGAAAAATAGTTGCATGCTGTTATATAGTGTTTCCATGCATACACAGTAGAAGTAAATAACTGTAAGAGCCTAGATCATACTCAAATGTAATGATATCATTAAGGAAGATTGAGTTTTGAGAATCTGCTACCCTTGTTTGTAATACAATTTGTTTATAGTTTCTGTAATTTTTACTAGAGGTTGTGTTTAACAACCAACTCATGCAATTCCTGAAAAGTTAACTGGCTCTCATGAGGTGGTACTACCATGTCCAGCACAGCCCAGCTGGTGCCCTCAAATGACCAAGGTACGTGCTCGGGCCCATTTCTCCCTCCTGTGAGCTGAAGTGTGAACCGAGTGGCCACGATGAGCGGCCACCGTTCACCTGTGGACACGACTCCGTCATCAGTGATGGGAGAGCAGCCAGAGAGGAGCCTGGATTCCTAGCACGATACCAGCACTGTAGGCTGGGACCCCTGAGGAGCCGTTATTAGGTGTAGGGAAAGTCAACTTGTACCTGGTTTAAGCCACTCCTGTTCCGAGTTTTTGTTACAATTGGCTCTATATTCTAATTGGATATCAGAATTCCCTTGTTTGTGTGAGGAAACCACTTCTTAGAGAAAATTACTTTCCCAACACCACAGGACTGAAGATCTTATACCTGGCATTTAAAACACATTTTTACCCTCAAGTCCATTGTGATTTTCATTATTACATCCTTTGCTTCTCATGTCACTCACTCACTCATTCATTAATCTGTACAGCCTCTGCCCTTAACTGACAGGCGGTCTTGTCTCTGGAAATGTTTTACTATGAAGTAAATGATGTTGTTGGGTGAAGACCACCCAAGAAGGGCTGAGAGAAGGGGCCCTGCCCGGGCACCAGGGGGGAGGGCAGAGGCTGCCACAGTGCCCTCTCCTGTCGGAATCTGTTGAACACAAACAGGGAATTCACTGCTGTGCTGCATACTACAGAGATTACAGAAATGCAAATGGGAAAGTAATCTAACATCCAAATATTCGCATATTTCCACATGTGTGAGCTTTAATATCTTCATATGAACATACTTTGGGAACACTTCTGATGACAATCTCACAAGATCACATGTGCCCCAGGACCTGACTCATTCATGACACATAGATCCATTTTGTAATCAGTTTTGAACTGGAATTTTCTAAGTTCTTGTAACGTAAATACCTATTAATTAAAATAATGTTATTAGTATTTTGTTATGCAGTTCAGTGGTTGGAAACATTGTGGCTTCTCACTTAGCCTGGCTTTTTCTTCAGTGAATGCTCTTTCCTTGTTATGTGTGTAGGAATATGTTTATAGAGCAAAGGCAATATTGATCTTTTCCCACAAAGTGACTGCTTCCAGGCATAAAAAATGTCTTGTGTTCTCTTAGTCCTGTTCAGACTAACGAAAATCCTTGATCTCAAGGGGTAGATTGACTGCATTTTCACTGTTGCTTCTCTGTACTCCCATCAGCTGAAGACAAATGGTCTGAGGGTTACCATGATTACCTATTATGATTTTATTCTGCTTACTCTGCGGGGAGGACAAGTGGCTATATATTCCAATAACTTAATTCTGGGGTACAATAGCTTTTTATTTTCACTTTTGGCAGAATTTAGTTTTTTCAGGATGCTCTATTGCAGGGGTTCCCAACCTTTTTATACCCTAGGGCGCATTCTAAAATATCAGTAGGGCGGCGGGCAACAGCTATTTCTAAGGATATTTATTATTGAACAAGAATAAAAAATAATAAACAAAAATAATTTTAAAATAATTTATTGTACAAATTATATACACACAAACATATATACAAAACGTAATACAAAGTAAATAAAAAACACACATATAATAAAATCATTTAAAAAAACATAAAAGAAAACATAAAAAAACCAATCTGTCAGTGTGATCTTTGGCATTGCATTTCATTGGTCAGTGCCTCGTAATTAGGAGAGTATGATGACAACCCTGTTAGCAAACAATTATTAAGATGCTCATTGGTAAGTCGAGATCTATATTGTGATTTTATTAAATTCATGTTTGAAAACAAAGATTCGCATAAATACGTTGACCCGAAAAACGATTTGATTTTATATGCCGCTTGTTTTAAAAATGGGAACCTTTCTTTGTCGACTATGTTCCATAAGTCCTCTGATATTAAGGATTTTAGCAAAATATTGTTCTAAGGTTCAAAATTTCTAACTCTAGTTCTTCTGCTTTCCCCTGAACAAGGTCTGCAATACATGCGGCTAGTTCTATTACATTTATTTGGCAAGTAAAAGGATTGATACAGAAGGAGACAATTGGCTCGATATTTGTAAACTGCAGAAATCTCTCTTCAAAGTGTTTTTGAAGCACTTGCAGGGTCTCAATAAATAATGACACGTTAATTCATTGTTACCTAGCATTTTCCTCATATATGGGAAGTGCATGAGAGACTTGATATGCAGATGTGATATCAACAAAGTCCATTTCGCTTTAAATGCGTTTACAGAGCTTATCATTTCAGCTATATTTTTGTCTTTTCCCTGCAACTCCAAATTGAAAGAATCTAATTTTTCCATGGTGTCAGCAAGAAAACCCAAATCCACCAGCCAGCAAGAGTCTGTTAGTTCATCCTAATTTTCATTT
>PVKE010002250.1:0-85492 GCA_004027555.1 Craseonycteris thonglongyai
ATAGGGAGAGGAGGCTATTAAGTTTAGCAAGACATCCGTATCCAAGACGGTCCACTGAATTCTCCAAGCCACTCATTTTCCAGTTTAGAATTGGAGGAGAAAGACAGTGGTCCCACAATGGATGGAAAAGATCCTCTACTCACATGGGAAGTAGGAAGAGAACCTGAGGAGAAGAAGAGAGAAGAGATAAGAAATCATGAGTTAGAGGCACAGGGGATGCCACTGCAGAAATAAGCCCTGGAGGAGGGAACAAGAGACTACTGGCACGTGACTTCAGGGAGCAACAGTTAGGGAAGAGGCTGCGTACTAAAGAATCAGGACATTTAACTCAGCATGTTCTCTGCACTAAGCTGTACAAATATTTCAACCCTACTCTGTGTAAGAGAAAAAAGTGAACGTTTTCCTTGAAAACAACAACACAGCAAGCCAACAAAATAACCCTAGTTGGAAGAACTCATACCTTAACAATGTCAAATAACAGGGCAGAACCAAACTTGTACATAAATTATTTATGTGATAAAATAACACTAATCAGAATATGAATTTTTAATGTCTACTGTGGAATAGTCTATAATTCTCTGCACTTGGATGTCAAGATCCACTAAAAATGGAAAATTCCTTGCTCTACCGATGTTATAACTCAGTTACTTCTTTATAATTTCCTTTTTTTCTTCAGAGGGTCTTAGTCACAGGGGATGTGCCTATTGTTCTACGGTACTTTATTTTTTAAGGTGGCTGGGAATTTGAAACTAGACCTAGTTAAATTTAAGCAAGTTTCTATGAAATTAATAAGTGGTTTTCATTGTTTAATTGTTTTTAAAATTAATTTATATTGTCACCTAATTGACAAATGCTTCCAGACATGTCTATAATAAAAGAATAGGATGCTGCTAGAGTGGATTCTTTTCAGACCGTGAGTTTTGCCAACCAGGGTCCTAAAACAGGAAATAAAGGCAACAAATGCCATGTGCACAACAGCATTAAAAATTCAATTCAAATGTAATACAGTATATGTGGGCCTGTAAAAATCTGATGCAAATATAGCACTAGAGAGTCAAGGAAGAGTTATTAGTTTTAACTACATTTAAAAAACTGGACCGGTCTTATCTTTGACTGTAGAATATGAACTAGTCTCAAAATGACTAATCCATTCAATTCAGCAAGTTATTTATTCGGTATTTACTGTTGGGGCATCATATACACACAACAGGAAAATGTTGGATTGCCTTGCTGTGAACCCTCTCTTGTGTGTAATGAATTTACAAAGGAGAAAATTAGAAAGTATGGGGAGAGAAATGAAGCAATTTGAATGACATAGGGATTCAAAGGACAACCTCCAGACCCTTCTGATTTTATGCGCTTTCCTTATTCATCATGGGAATTGATGTACTTCTCGAAGTCTAGCAATTTTATTATATGTCTAAAGAGACCCGGTGTTGAAACAACATATTATTGAAAACACACAAAAGATGTCAGGACAAATATTATCAAAAACTGTTCTGACAGCTGGTGTTCATTCCACAAGTAGCGGAAAAACACAACCGAAGCCTAAATTAGATCGTGATTCCTGGCGTAGATGTGCTATGCATCTTTTTAGGCTTTGGATATTGCCACAAAGATGTTCTGCATTTATATTTCATTTGAGAATTTTCCATACATAAAAAACCTTTTGCTTCAGGTACTTGGATTAGTCTGAGATGCCTGTTTGCTCATCAGTGCCTTTGCTCACTCTCAAGGTGTTTGCTATTCCAACTGCATTCGACTTTCTGGAAATTCACCATGTCTGTGAGACTTGTGATTGAGAAAATGAAGATGCAGAGCCCATATCCCAGAAACTAGCCTGAAATGGTACAATAACCTACCAAATAAGGAAGTATTTTCTAAATCAGTGGCCCCAAACAGAGGCTTTGTCACCTGTGGATGTTTCTGGAATTAGAAATGCATTGGCTCCTCTCTATACCCACCCATCTGGCTAATCAAATTCTTCCGGTTGGTACAATGAGGGTATTATTCAATTCTCATTCTCGTCTCTTGGTGAGTCTCATAGCTAGGGCTGAAAACCACAGGTCTAAATAACAGCTGTACAGAACTTTATGATTTATAAAGCATCTCATGCACTTTAATCTCATTTAATCTGGCGTGATAGACATCATTTCTATTTTATAGACCAAGAACTCAAAACTTTGGAGAGCTTAAGTGACTATATCTCTTGCTAGGGACCTAACTTTAATTCTAACTTCTGATGCAAAATTACTGCTTTTTACTCCCCTTTTCCTCCTTTTTGAGGGGTATAATATATCTATAGAAAAATAGCCATGTTCCTTAATGTACAGTCCCATGAATTTTCACAAACTGAACACACCCAGGTAAGCAACGTTACAAATGCCTTCCTGGGGACCCCTCTGGTCACTAACTAGAGGAATAGTCACTGTCCTGACTTCTAGCAACATTGCCTAGATCCCCTGATTGTTTGTTTTGCATTTGGATGAACAGAATCACTCAGTATGAACTTTTGTGTATGGCTTCTTTTAATGATCATTGCATCTGTGCGATTCATCCATATTGTATATGCAGCAATAATTAATTTACCCTCATGGCTGATAGTGTTTATTTATGTAAATGTATAACAATTATTTTATCTATTCTAGTCTGGAGGGAATTCCAATAGTTCCACTTTTTCATTTTATTTTCTTTTTAAGATTTATTGTTTTTTTGTTTTGTTAGTTAGTTAGTTAGTTTGTTTGTTTTGAGAGAAAGTGAGAGAGAGAAAGAAAGAGAGAGAAGAGGGGGAGGGCCCAGAGCAGTCTCCATAGTTGTACATTAGCTGTGACATAATTTCATTCCACATGGGTGGATGTGGGGCCATGCGGAGTGGGAACCAAACTGGGAGCCTCCCACATGGGAGGTGAGAACTTTCACTGCCATCTCAGCCATTACCAGTTGCACCAGTGCAGCATATGGGTTTGCATGGACTGGGACTGGGATTTGACCCCAGGACCTCATGGTTGCAAGGCAATTGCTCAACCACAGAGCTATCCCTGCATCCCTCAGATAGTTCCAGTTTTTACTTACTGACAATAGCACCCTGTAAACATTGGAGTACACATCTTTGGTGAACATGTACATAGTGCTGTTGGCTACATACCTATCTTTGAAAAATCCCAAGCTTTTCAAATTATAATTTCTAAGCTTTTAAGTTGGTAAGAGTCACCTCAAGCCTTTCCCTTACAAACATGTCTTTATTTTAATTGTAATTCTTACTGTGACTCCCAACTTCATTAACCAAAACCCCTCTGAAGAAAGGAAAAAGCAAATTAATTTATTCTAAGGTATACCATGTGTAATAATTGCTAATTCATTTCAAAGAAAAGGACCTTGATTTCAAGGGACACTTTTATGATTGTGCAATTTCAGGGCATATAAGACAGAGCTATAGCAAATGAATTTATCTTGACATAGAGTTTTGTTTTAAATTCCTTTGGATAAAGCACTAAATGATTAAGTAATTAGTTGGCTACTCACTGAGTAACATTCCTTGGCCCTGTGTACTTAGAAGGTTTACTCACCCCTCTAGGTCCCGGCACCATTCTGTCAAGTAGCGCTAGTCCGGTACGTCAGCCTGCTCAGAGAGTGTGCTTTCACACACCCTCAGATGACATTACTAGTGTCCATCCTTCAGGACATTGGTCCTTCCCTGAGGATGGATCTAAGGACACTCTGCACCTTTCCTAAGGATTTCTTTCCCATGGGCCTGAGATACCTTTAGGTTCACTGATGTCACCAAGTCATATGAAATATTTTTTGGTGTCTTTCTCCAAGGAGCAAGAGAGGAGGTACGATTGATTAATGACAAGTGCAGGAGTTGCCCAGTAGTTCAGGTTGGCATTTCTCTAGGCCTCAGTTTTTTCAAGTATAAAATTGGTATTGATGGGATGCTATTATAGCTCAACAGGTTGAGCACTTGCCTTGCAACCACAAGGTCCAGGGACTGAATCCCGGTCCTGGCCTGGACAAACCCACATGCTGAACTGCAGTGTAACTGGTAACCTCCAGGATGGCGGTAAAGGTTCTTGCTTCCCATGAGGGAGGTCCCCAGTTCAGTTCTGCCCTGCATGGCCCCAGGTCCCCCTGTGGGGAATGAAACTATGTCACAACTAACAATGTACAACTATGGAGACTGCTCTGGGCCCTCCCCCTTCTCTCTCTCTCTCTCAATTCTCTCAAAACAATAAATCTTCAAACAATATTGGTATCAACAAATTTGCATTAGATTAAGTAAGACAATAGATATTATGAGTCTAATACAAATATCAGTGTTTAATAAATGGCATCATTAATAGCTGCTAAAGGTCAGGGACTATGTCTTATTCATCCCTATAACAGTATCTTATAGAAAAGTGCTTGCACATTTTTAAGGGAACTTGTGATTTGTCTGAGCCCCACTGGGTAACAGGATAATATTCTTTTGAAGGAGAAAACCGCCTTTTACCTTGGTCCCCTTTGCCCTTCTGGATGAACACTGAATTAATTTTGAACAAAACTTTAAAATCAGTTTTTAAGCATTCCAAATCTGTTCCCATGGGGAGAGCATTCCCAGGTGACTACTTCACAACTAGGGGACTCTGGGAGGGTTAGGCTACATTTGCAGCAGAGTCAGAGCGTATTTCAGAAGTGCAGCAAGCATTGTGCTGAGGATGTCATCATTAAGGAACATAAATTATTTAAACTCAGCTTTGTCCATATCCTCAAGTCTGCCTCCGGTCAAGCCTGCTAATCAAACCAGCTGAACTGTATTAATTGCTTTTCATCTCTTAGTCAATGCTTCAGGGTTAGCTATTAATTTGCCTCTGAATGTGAAGGATTGTCACATTTGGCAGATAGATATAGGACTTCATTTAGGACGTGATCATCAATAGACATTCACTCTGCTTCTGCCACAATTAGTAGGGGTACCAACACAAAAATACCAGCAGCAATTCCGCCACCAAAAGTAGCAACAGAGCGACCAGATATCCCGTACGTCTACCAAGAATTTCACCACCAACAATTTCAGTATCACCAGCAATTCTACCGCCCAAACCACAAGCAATTGCAAAAACAACATTGGAACTGACACTAAGTGCCATAAAACAGGCGTTGAGAGCCTGCATGAAAACACACAGTCCACGACTCTACCGAGCTTACTGGAGAAAACGTATCAAAGGCAGTGTTGTTCAATCCTGCCCGGCCTATGTGGCCCTACATGGCCTTCACCTTGAGACACCCAGCCACTCTGTCCCCCACATTTTTCTCCAGTCACACTGTACTGTTCTAAGTACCAAGGTTTCTCCTAGTTGAAGATGTTTGTGTGTACTGAGCCTTCTGCGTGGAGTAGTTTTGTCTCTTATCATCAGAAGTTGAAACCCTTTCTTACACTGAAGCTGTTAGCTTAAATATCACTTCACAAGAGATACCTCTGTGGCCTCCCTGATGCATTAGGACAATGAGGATGACCGTTCTTACTTTGCATGTTTGATCAGCAGTGCATGTAAATGAAGGCTGAGTACCTAGCACAAGGCTCACAGTAGCTATTAGTGGTGGTACTAAAGGTGATACAAGACAGGTGATCCATTTGACTGGTAATAAAGAACCCAACTGGATATAAAACCAAAGCTCGGGAGACTAGAAGGACTCACAAGAGAGACAGATGTTTCAGGTAGGAGAAGGGAGCAGTTATATGAGGCACAGAGAATAAGCCCTGAGCCTGTGTTCAGGCTGGAGCAGAAGGCCTTTAGAAGGTGCTGGGTAGTGAGTTATAGTGTGGGTAGCGCGATGGAACAGAATGCACAAAAGTAGCAAAGGGGGGTGGTGTAATTACCTACTTCTGGCATAATAGCACTTGAGGATGAAACCCGTCGCTGATGGGAGTGGCTGTGAATCAGCATTGTTTGTCATGGCCCTTTCAGAATGTCTTGTGTGTCTTTTTAAATTTCCTTTTATTTCCTCCTCCTCCTTAGGCTCACAACCTTTGGGTACAAAGGTATTCTGGAACTGTGGTCTTGAAATTTTCACTTATCTTCATTACAACTCATTCCTGAGTCTTGGCAAGGGGAGTTAAGCATTCAGTCTATAGTTGGTTTTGTTATTATTGTTGTGGTTGTTATTTTATAAAAAGACAAAAATTATCCAATACAGTTTGCATAAAATTCCACAGAGATGATTTTTACATGATCATTCTGGACCACATCAGTTTCTTTGCTCTTTTCTTTAACTTATTCTGTGTATGAGTCAAAGTATTGTACTTGTCTTTGATTTATCCTTTTTCAATAGAGTTGGTTTTGTTTAATGGAGTTAGAACAAAGATTATGAAGCCAGACTTCTGGGTTTTAATCTCAGCTCTAGGTTCTAACTATCTGTGAGAACTTGGCTTTGTCATTTAACCTCCCTCTGCCATATTGTATTATCTATCACTCTGTAGAGTGGTGATAATAATCATACCTAATAGTACATATGCCATAGAGTTGTTACAGCAATAACAATGAATAATGAACACAGATCATTTAGAACAGTGCTTGGCATACAGTAAGTGCCATATACATATGCAATATTATGATTGGACAACTAATAACAAAACACTGGGTAGTGAGTTTTAAGAATTTTTCAAAGTCAAAAAGTAATTGCAAAGACTCTTCTGTAAGTTCAGCAAATATTTCATAAAATCAGCTGATTTTAATCATCAGCAATGTTTTTGGGTTTTTTTGTATGAGTTAGAATATATCAAATGCAACCTCTTTTAAAGATTTTTATTATATAACCTCACCTAAAATAATAACTGTTGGTTAAGGAAATCATTATTCAATGGACTGAATTATTTACATGTAAAGGAATTTAGCATAATTTACTTAAACACTAATTACTAAAGAGAGAATGTTTATTTTATTTCATAAGTCCATGTGTATGAAACAATTAAGCAAAGTAAATGGGTGGCAAGGGGAACAATTCGCCATTTAAAATATCTTTGTGGCATCTTTGGAAAGTAAGATTCTCTGTCTCCAGACAATTATCACCTACCCTTAAAAACAGCATTTCCTAAGGGTATTTTGTCTGCAGCATCTATATTTATTACACTAAAAAGTCAGTAATCTCTTTTAAAAAATGTTTTCTTTAGGCTTTGTCTTGAAGTGGGCACTTATGTCATGAGCTTGCTACTTGAGACATCTTTGATGGAAACCAGGGCTTTCAGCATATTTTCCTGATTGTGTGACTTCATGCAGTCTCTGCCATGCCCTCAAACTCTTTTTTATTAAATTTATTGGGGTGACATTGGTTAGTAAAAATGACATAGGTTCCAGTTGTACAATTCTACAGTACTTCGTCTATGTGTTGCAACATGTGCTTACCACCCAAAGGAAGCTTTCTTTCCATCACCTATTATTTAGCTCCCCCCTCCCCCCGCTCCCCTGATCCCTGGCATCCCCTCCCCCCTCACCCTCCAGCAACCACCAAAAGCTTTTTTTTTGTTGTTTGTTTTTTTAAAGATTTATTTTATTGATTTTTGACAGAGAGAAACAGAGACAGAGAGAGACAGAGAGAAGGGGGAGGGCCCAGAGCAGTCTCTATAGTTGACATTAGTTTTCCATATAATTTCACTCCACAGGTGGGCACAGGGCTGCGCAGGGCAGGAACTGGGCCGGGAGCCTCCCACATAGGTCCCGGCAAGAACTGAACTGGGGGCACACCCCAGCTCAGCATGTGGGTCCGCCTGGGCCGGGGCTGGGATTTGATCCTCGGTCCTCGGGGCTTCAAAGCGAGCTCTTTACCCACTGAGCCATCCCAGCTTTCCCACACCAAACGTTTTTGATTGTGCCTTTCTAAGCCCTACTCATTTGAGCATTCCCAGCCTGTAAAACAAAAGCATTTATCATGCAGCCATCTTACTTTCCTAATATAATGAGCATTATAAATATTGAAAAATGAAAAATAAAAGGACAAGAGGAAATAGCTAAATGAAATATTTCTTTTTGTGCCCTAATTGATTGCTGCATGTAGTGGATACATTTACTTCACTTTGAATGTCACTCATCTTTGAATAGGTCTTCAGAGACATTCGGAGCTAATAAATCATGTCTCCTGATTAGATGCAAAGATCATGATGAAAATTTTCAGTGTAGAAAACCATTGGATTCGTGGAGTCAAGATTCACAGTTTTGACCTAAGCTTTCGTTAGACCCTGTCGCATCCCTGTAGGAGTTGGTTCTGTGTCTCTGACTCTGATAGAAAATTCCTAGCTCTCCCCCTTCATAAGAATACCTTAGGAATACCAAAATATTGAAGAGGGACCTTAAGTACATTTTACTAACTCTCTGAGAAGTCTTCCCTGATATAATTAGAGAAATTGAAGACCTTTCAGGAAATAGGCTTGGAGAGAAAATGGGATGTTGTGTGGAAATTTTTGTGTTGTGAACCAATACTTTCTGAAGATCTGCTTTTTGTTTGTTTTCTGGTATCTTTAGAACTCAGGCATCCATCCAGTGAATTGGCAGATCAGACTGGATACTTCCGTGCAGAACACAGCTCTTCACAGTCCCAATTTTCAGGTTCTCCACAGTGAACTTGGAAAATCCTAACATGTTTTAGCAGAATTTCCAAACTGTTCTAAAAGCACGGCTTATAAAACCACATACACCTTATTCATTCCTAAACCACAGAGAATGATGTGTACTTATATATACAATAGTTAGGAAAACACGAACCCACTGGCCTCATGCACACGTGAGAGAGTCTAGATTACTGGGGAAATGAGTGATGGTAGTTGAAAACGGCAGGCATGTGAGGAGGCACAAGTTGATGGATCTGCCTTTTAAGAGGCGAGGTCTGTCTTGAATTTCAGTGCCAGTGTTCCATCTTCCAGGCAATCAGGACAAGGGTAACGCTGTATGCAAATCATCACGATGCCCATTAGTAGCAGACGCAGGCAGGCATATTTAAGATGTAGTATTTTTAGTACTTTGCACAACTAGCAATCTTTTTTTATTGGGAGGAAGTTGTTTTTTCTCCCTTAATTATTCAATTTGAATATCCAGTCCTGACATTTAAGGCAGAGCATGTTCACATTTCCTTTGAAATTTAAAGTTTGTGCTAAATTAGGGTTGTTTGGTGGGAAGTGAGTTTTGCATTTGTTAAGGAGATTTGCTTAGAAAAATTTGATTGACTTAGGGCTCTCAAAGTGGGTGAATAGAGCCAGTGGCAAGAAAATAAGGAGTAGAAGTTAGTGGGAAGATAATTCACGGTTATCTCCTGTAGTTCTTACGATAAAAGATAAAGAGTGTGGAGCAGGGTCAAGACTTGAAGCTGCTGTTGTCCTAGCAGGATTTTGCCATAACAGTGAAGCAATAGGCTAAGCATTTACTAAACATGGTATCTGTATTTTTCATGAGACTTTCTTCATAGAGAGGATGTGCACCATTGTGCAGAATGCAACATCTTCTCCTGCAGTCAAAAATAGCTGCTCAATAAATGACTATTAAATGAAATTAGGGGCAACTTAAAAAAAAAAAAAAGATTGCTCCAAGTGTTTCTTTCCATTGCCTCTGATTCTCTTTTCCCCCCTCTTCCTTTTATTTGTATTGATCAAACTCAAGGTATGTACTAGGAATTGTATAGAATGCTAGGGATGCAATACCAAATCACACAAAATTGGGTTTGTGCTTCTGTAACTTATATCCCAGTGGGCAAGAGAGAATAAAAGAGAGTAAGCCGATTAAATAATTACAAATTGTGGCAAGTGTTAAGAAGGACCCCATCAAGGCATGGAGTGAGAAAACAGCACTCCTGGGAGGGAGGGTGTGGCCAGGCAGGCGGCAGCGCATTTCCACGGTGAATACCGAGGTGATGGGCCGAAGCCTGCAGACACTGAAGGTGTGATGGGAGAGAGTTCCAGGAAGAGGGAATGACAGTGTCTGTGGTAGTGACATTACCTTTCAGAATCTGGAAGAGACGGGGTATGGCTGGAAAATAATAAAAAAGGGGAGGGTAGTATTTCTTTCCTTCTGTTTGTCTCTAGAAACAAATCCTGAAGACAGTGGTCTAAGCCTTTGTCATAGGTCACCTACCTAAGTTCCCCTGCTGGGTGGGTTTCTAACGAGTCACTAAGCCATCATGGTTTTGTTATGTATCCTTGCTAGTAAACCAACCCGATGCCCACATAACCATCTACTTGTGCAATCCCCCATTCATTCAGCCAACAGGCGTTTTTCTGGGACTTACCGAGTTCCTGTTTGAGGCACTAGGAAAAGAGTAGAGAAAAGATGCGACATCTGGGTGGGAGGAAGGGTAGAAAGAGCAGACAATAAAGAAGCAAATGGAAGTGTCATTGCAGAGAATTGAAACAGAGTAACGTGACAGAGGATTGGTAGAGAGGAGTCAGGTGTGGTCTCCCTGAGAAGGTAACATGTAAGCCAGGATCTGAATGAAAGGAGGAAAAGAACTACAAGGGATAACTTTCAAAGTGATACTGAATGATAATCTCAAAGCCAGAAGGTCCTGGCAGAATCTAGGCAATTAGTTCCAGAGTAGCCCCTCAAGTCATTCTGACTGCAGATAATTTTCTTATGTGCGACTCACCTAGACAGGCAGTGTGGAAAGCCTCAGAAATGCACAACTTGATAATAATGACAATGATGTAATTTATTGAGCATGTTATATGGCAGGGATTATTAGGCTGGGCACCTTTACAAGACTTTTCTAAATGCAAAATTCTCACAACTTTACAAAGTGTAATAGTATCTAAAGATAATACCTCCATTGATAAAGGAGGCAATGCATCCTTAGGAAAAATGAGCTGAGGTCCCAGAGGTCAGCAGTGCAAGACGTAGGATTCACGAGCTGACAGTCAGGCCTCAAAGCCCAGCTAATGGACAGCTGGACTATATACTTCTTCCCTAGAAACCGCTTCCATTTCATTCAGCGCTTATGTGTGTTTGGCTGTCTAGAAGGATAGAACACAGGAGTATCTTGCCATTCATTTCTGTCTGAGGCCTCAAAATACAGCTTTGCCTTGAGGTCGAAAATGTGACCAGCGCTACCTTCGGTGTGGTCGGCGTGCTGCTTGCTCCTCAATTCCAGTTGGATATGTGACGGACATATTACAAAGACAATTATTAATATTTGGGAAGGGAGGTAAAGATGTCCAGTACATATTTCATAAAATTCCAGATCTCCTAGATCACATGTCCAAGTAATAGAGCCCACTTTCAGAGTTGAACAAAGACGTTCAGTTTGAAAGAAGACAACAAATCAATCTGTTTCTGTCTCTGTGTCTGTCTCTCACTCTTTCTCTCTGCTCTCTTCTCTCCTCTCCTCTCTCCACCCTTTCTCCCCCTTCTTTGTTGTCTGTTCAAAATAGCAAAATTCTGCACCCCAGATGGCATTCCATGAGGGAATTATTAAATAACAAGCCATATTTGTTCACTCCTGAGTTTTCTAAAGGTAAAGGGCCACGCTTGAGGAAGCGCTGGGCCAGTGACCTTGCCCTTGACTGTGGTGCTGGGCGTTCCCTTCTAGCGAGAGCTGCTCGCTAGAGATGCTCTGTTCTCCCCTCTCAAGGCTAAGGGGCTCTGTGACATTCAGAACCGAGTTGCCCTTCCTGCATCTGCTGTGGACCGTCACCTTCTTCAGAAGTGACATGTTACATTGCACAGTAGCTTGTCCTCAAGAGCTGGCCAGCACGCTGTCAGCCAAAGAGAGCACAGGATGCTTTATTTATGCTCAGAAAACAAGTCCGTGCTATTGCTCTGGGTCTTACTGTTGTTTTAAATTGTGTCGCTCTACATCTCCCACAGTCCTTTCATGCCATAAATAGCGATGAGAACAGGGGCTTTCAGCTTGGCAGAAGCCGGGCACACTTAGTGTAGTGCTCACCTTGTGTTTGAGTTCCTTCTGCTGTATTTACAGCAACTGGTCACATGACCCCCCCTGACAATCTCTAACCATGGAAATGTTTCATTCCCCTATAGTTTATTCTAAACAGAGAGGTTTCCGTTTATGATAGCAACTTGTTTGGTTAGCCATCCAGCCTCCGTCCACTTCATTAATTGATCAGACAGCTGGAAGGTTATATAATCAATCCGATATGGAGAGGGCTTGCTATATATCAGGAATGTTGCTGGCCAGGGATGCAAAGATAAAAACACCATGAAAACATCTTCACCTTTTAAAAAAGAATCTAATCCAAAAATTAAATAACAAACTAACAGATACAAAATGTAGACAACCAATGGCATTGTAGAAGGACAATATAGGTACAAAGTTAATTAGGGTCATTTATTTGCCAGAGTGGTGGTGTTTCTTTATGGAAACAAGTAAGAACTTCAAGATTGAACAAAAAATAAGAACAATCACCCATCACACATGGCTTTTTGTTAGCTGGGGTGTTAGAAAACTTCTTATGTGTCTCTACCTTTGTTAGTCAAATCTAACTCCACTTACCATTTACGCACATTTTTGTAGTTTCGTCTCTTTAAAAGTCCTTACTTTTATTGCGTTTCCTTGACTCCCTCTGATGCCCACTTAGTGGCCTTAACATGTTACTCCTCAGACCTAGACAGCATAGAACATAAGGTCTATGAGGAGTCTATTTTCATATTTCAAGATTTCAAATAACTACAGTGGATCTTAATGAATTTCAAGGGAAAAATATCAAGTGCTAAAATGTTTTGCGACACTATTTAATCCCCGTTCTTACTGTATCGGTGCAGTGTAGCACATTGGAAGCTCACAGGTGCCACCCCTGGTTATTGCCGATGACAGTCCTTGAGACCCTTCTTCGGGAACACCATTGACCTGCACAGTTTCCCATCCCACTTTTGCTCTTGAGTTCAACATGCATTTAAAGGAAAGTTAAAGCGTCCCAAAATCCATGCTGGTTCAAACTCCTTTTGCTCTTTTCCTATAAAAGTCAGGAACTCGGTGATTTGAAAGAGACTGCTTGAGGCTGCCTTTTGGTGCAACTTCTCAGTTTCTATTTTAATCCTGCCTCTCTCCTACACGCTTCCCTTTCTTCCTCTGCAGGCATTTCCTCTGCCCATCATACTTATGTCTCTACATCTGATTCCAAAAGCTCCTCTCCTCCCCTTCTCCTTGAAATGCTCACTCTTCTTAATTTCCAAATCGAACTCTGAAATGTTAAAGACCAAATAAGACTCAAAACATAAAATTTGCTAAACTTGTTATGCTCCAGTATAACAAAACCACTCCTTTCATGCCTTCTGCTTCTTTGTATCTTTTTCCCAATGGTTGCTCAAGCCATGATTCCTGGATCTGAATACTGTGTGACATTAGGCAAGTTCATTACTCTCTCTCTGAGCCTTGGTTTTTTCATTCACAGAGGCGAGTCAATAATAGCTGCTTCATGAAGCAGTTGATCATTAAATATGCCAATGTTGTTTAAGTATTTAGCAGTGTTTCTCTTCTTATGCCCCTCACCCATTGATGTTGATTAATTATACAGTAATTTTGGAAAAATACTGTAACATCTTAGGCATGTGCTGTACTTAATAGCACTCAGTATCATACAAACAAGGGCACTTAACCTTAAAAGTAAAAGGTGCAATTTCTGCTTAATAAATGTTAGTATATTAGTAGGAAAATAAGACTCAAATGGCAACATTGGTTGTCCTTGGTGGGATTTTAATGAGTTTTGTTTTATTTTATTTTATGACTCTTTTGTGTTTTCTAAATCTTTTATAATGTGCACAGAAAAATTATTATATGTTCAGGGAAAAATTAGGAATGAATGAAATCAATCCATTGCGTTGAAGAAAGCTGGCCCAGAAGCCTAAATACAGGAGGCTGTGAGCTCCTGTCTGCAGCCAAGTTCACCTGAAGGTGAAGGCCCCGCTGGTCAGATCAGCCCTGATCCTAGAGGAGCAGCTCCCAAGTTGGAGGCCTCTGCTAGGGAGAGGCTGCTGGGGGTGAAGGAGAGTGGGTCTCACAAGCATTTCTAATGTGTAGGGTTTGCCCAGCTTCACCAGGGTTCATCTGCACTTCTAAACAAAATCAGAGTTCAGCAGCTCGCACAAACCGTCATACCTCATGACTAAGGTCTGGGCTTTTCTGACTTCTCTGCTTCATGGAGGTGTGCAATTTTTAAAAATTGGAGAGAGTTACCATATGGCATTGGGTCATATTTTCATTTTGCAATACAAAGTACCTCGGGAGGGAAAATCTATCATCTATGATTACAGTGATTTTATAGAAGAGCTCTATCTGAAACTTGAGTCAGCACATCATAATCTGAGAATAAAAGACAATGTTAATTGGGTAAATTTTACCTTATGAAAATCTCATCATATTTTGTTTTCAGTGTTGTCATAGATGTGTGAAAACATCACAGTGGACCAGCATGGATCTGGGCATTCCCACACAAGGAACCATTAATGAGTATGAGGTCAACTTCCTTATAATCACCTCTCTTCATTCTAACAGGAATCACTCACTCTTCTTTTAAAGGGCCCTGAGATCCATGTGGTTTATGATAAATGTTGAGTTTTTCTGATCAGATTTCACTGTGCCGTCTGTAAGTCCCCACACTTGTGCTCATTTTGTCCAGAAGAAAATGAAAACTAGGTAATCAAGTTAAATATAAAAGTTGCCCTTGGAATGACCTCAGTTTTAAGAAGGTAAATTTGTTAAATTTGTTGAAAGCATTGCTCATGATCTACTAGGGTTAGCTAGGAGGGACCAGGAACACAAAATCTACAGAAAAGGTCTGTGATTTTGTAGAAGGGTACTAATGGTGATAGATAAAAATGGACGTCAACCAATCATGGGAAACGATACAAACTTCATTAAAATGGGCAGAAGATGCAGTAACTAGTCTGTACACAAAGAGCTTTGGGCAGAGAACACAGCAACCTTGTAGACAGAGAGGAAAGCTTCTATGGACCTCATGTCCCCATATTAGAGCCTTCTAGAGGCTCTTTCTTGCCCTCCCACTCTCAGAAAGAACCTCTGTGTTCTCCCGGCTTATTCTAATTGTTCTGAGGTCTGGCTCTTTGCCGGAAACTCTAGAATATTCCTTAGTGTCAACTCTGAGATTGAGTGACTTGAAAGTAAATTCATAGACCTTCCACCTCTTTGCTGGGCCAAAATTTACTGCCTAAGAGCAATTCCTGTAAAAGCATAGAGGCCAAAAATAGAACCACGCCTAGAGAACATCCGGTGACCCTCAAGGAGATTCAGTGGGACTGGTGATTTGTATTAAAAAATGCACTAAGTAATTTAGTTCAGAATACGCTGTGGTTAAGGCTGAGCAGGAGGACAGTAATTTCCAGAGAACAAAGAAGAGGAGTAGGAAGCATAATGAACTTCAGAAGTTCTTGCTTGATAGTTGAACTTTAGCTCAGTTTGACATTGAAAAGAGAGAACAACACTTAGACACAAAGCACTAGGGGGCTAAGGTAATGTTAAAAGATAAACAGGGGAAGCATATTAAACATTTTAAGAGCTTATTTGAACAAAATTGATTGGAATGGAGCAGTATTCAATCCAGCAGATATAAAGGAGCTCTGAGGAGCTAGCTGTACAAATAAAATATTTTTATAGAGAGGAGGGAGTGGGAAAAGAAAATAATACCAAGCAGAAAAATGGGTAGGTCACTGAGGGGTTACTTAGTTTGGGGATGGCAAGTAGGGGTCTATCAGGCAGGTTTCCTAACTAATGCTGATCAGGTGATTCCTGAATGACTGGTTTAATCTCCATTTCTTGAAGAGCTGAAATTTAAATCTTGATTTGGTGATGTGAGGTTTATTTAGCATAAGCGACTACATTTGGGGCCTGTTGTCTTTTGCTTTTTGTTTTGTAAGAGTAACCATCTGTGTATGTTAGTAAGTTCCTTTTGTATTCCCTCTATGTTACTGATACCTTGGATCAATTCTAGTGTGACCCCATATAATGGATATTGACAGTGTATTATATACTTAATGAGAATGGTTTCCCTTTGGTCTTAATGGAGCTACTTTTTAATCTGCTGATTTTGCTCTCAGTCAATGTGTTTTTGCTGACCTTTAATCCTTTTTGATTCAAATTCAAGCAGTTGAGTTGTGTCTCTTTGAGACCAGCTAGTTGCTAACAAATGGGCCGGTCTACACACAGACTGTTAATGTCACTACAGATTCAGGAGTGTTAATGCTCATAATCCAGATTCATGTCCCCAGTAGACAGAACATATTTGCTTTTATAATGCATATCAAAAAAAGAGTACTCCTACCATGTTTTCCCCTGGGAACTTTCACTTATTTTTATGACGATATCTAGTAGAAACTGTAAAAGAGGCTCCATGCTGTCAATCACTGAAAAATCTGGTGTATACTTTTTTTTTTTTTTAAGATTTATGAAACAGACTGCTTGAAATCTATTTAAACATTGTTTTTGAACATAGCACTTTATTTTGTTCTATGGAAGAAGTATATATTTGTCTCTAACATTAATTCCACTTTAACAGCTCTCATTTTCTCTATACTCAGTCTTGGAGGAAGGAAGGATTTTACCCCTTCCTTTCTTTCTGGTTACTGGATTTCCTCTTCTAATACTGTACCAACTGTGCTTTCTCTGTGTCAGGGATTCTTCACCTGGGATCCACCAAGAAAATTCAGGGGCTCATTAAACTTACATGGGTGTGTGTGTGGGGGGGGAGGGGGGGGACAAAAACAAAAACCTTACATCTTTATTTTACTAACTTCTAGCTAACTGAAATTTTGCAAGTCCTTCATTTATATCTATTAGCCACAAACCCTAGACATGGTGTGCAGCCCCATCACAAATGTAATCATAGATATGATCATAACCATAATCTCACATTTCCGTTGTTGCAAATATGGTTACAGTTATAGTAGTTATTAGTCACTGTTGCATATTGAGTTAATAATTTTACAATGAAGTATATTACTATGTCATAAATTATTTTTATTATATTTTGATAGCTTATCCCAATGAAATTTGTTTCCTTTTTAATTCTTTGCATTTTCTTTTATTCATTGAAAAGCATTATTCTGAGAAGGAGAGCCATAGGCTTTATAAAATTGTGAAAGGGGTCCATGGTTCAAAAACCGTTAAGAACTTAAACTGGTGTTTCTACCATTTCCTTTTTTTATGTACACCATAGATTGAATGTCCTTCACGTAGCCTCAAATGCCCCTAAGTCAACAACCCTATATTTTATTCCAAAATTATATGATCTAATATGTTTTCACATTGCATGTGAAGTAAAAGCATGCGTGCCAGTTAGAAAAATGAATCAGACATTAAATTAGCATTTGCTATAATGAAATCAGACCTGTGTAATCACCACGGTGCAATTATACTCATCTGAAAATTTTCCTTGTTTCCCTTTTCAGCATCAGATAATGAAACTCTTATTCGGCTGTGAATGATACGATGTTCTTTCTCCAAATGCTGAATGCAGGCATTGATTTTCTGTAACAAAAGTCTTCGCAACATCTTAATTGATTAAAATATTAAGTGCTTACCATATACCAGACACTTTGCAAATAATATTCACTTCTGTTGGTATACAAATATTTAATACAACACAGAGTGTACTAGATGCAGCACGCTCAAACCACTATATGCAGTTTTAATGGTGAAAAGCATTATGTGAGAAAAGAGATGAAGATAAAAATGAAGCACAAAAATACTTACTTTTGCATATTTATTTCTTTGAGTTGAATTCCAGGATTAGTCAACTCCTGAGCCTCTGCTGGCTTTTGGTGAGGGTGTACCTAGTGGCAGTGATTGGATAATTGGAGCAGGGTTCTCCTATTTCCATTGTGAGAGTTCATGTCAAATCGTGGCAAAGGGCTTAGACTCAGGTGTCACATGGACCCAACTCTGTCTCCTGGCTCAACTAATTCCTCCTTGTGTGACCTTGTTTAAATGCCAGCTGAGCCTCAGATTACCTGCCATAAAAATGAACATTAATAACATATGACTGGGAATTTCAGGGGTTATATGAAAAATGTTTACCATAGTTGTCTAGCACATAGGGAGCTCTTAACAAATTTTAATTGTTATTTGTTGTTGTCACAACTGCTCAAATATGCCCCAATTCCTAGCAATAAGCATTTAAGAATTACGTCAAATCCTAAACTCAATTAAACTCTTACCATGACCTGAAGGATGCGACACACTCTTGCTCCTTGTCTCAGAAATGCAAGGAAGCTAGTAATTATATACATGAGCATATTGGAATCAAATGAAAAATATCAAAAGATAATCAACACATGTTAAATGTTGTGGTGTATGTGTATCAGAATCCTGGCATAAAGTAGAAGCGAGTTTAATGAAAGGACAGTTTACAGGTAGCGGGGTAAGATTAAGGGAACTGTCGCAAAGTAGGTCACACCCAGGGAGCAGTCAACTCGGGAGCCCTCACGACCCCGTGAACCTGGGAGGACAGGAAGCCATTCCCAGAACCTGCAGATGACCATGGCTCTCCCTGTAGGCTTGCCTCCTGATGGAGCTGTGACTCTGTGTGGAGGAGGGGCACATTCACTCTCCATTGCTCGGTGGGAGGGAGCCCAAGGGACATGGATCCTCACTTCTGTCCCCATCAAACCTAACAACTGACTGGAAGTCAGAGAGCCCAGGAAACCATGCAAAGCAGTCTGTACAGACCGACCCCCGGAGCCTGATGGGAAAGGATGGAGTGGGGATCAGAAGGGGCCAACAGAGTTCAGTCAGCAACATATGGTAAGAAGCGTTTTGGAACTCAGAAGGAGGCGCCATAAGCACTAGGGTCGTCTCAGGAAGCTGCTCTGTAATGGAAGCTGAGTGCTATAAATAGATCCTGCTTTAGACACACATGAGTGTCCATTCAAATTAAGTGTGACGTCCTTCCAGCTATAACAATTGTACCAAGTGATATGGCCCCCCTTAAATAACAGTGCTGGTCCTTCTTGTGGCTCCTCAGTCCTGGTGGCTGGGCTATAACTCCACGAAACCCGGGCTGTTTGCCTGGCAGGCCTTTGGGGACTGTACAGAGAGTCTACCAAGCAAATCACCTTGTGCTCACAGTCTAGGGAGGAAGAAATTTCAACTAACCTGACACTAGGTTACTCTCTGTCCTTAAGTGGCCAGGTCGTCTTTCCTAAGATAAATGCTGTCTGTTGTTTTGGAGCCTGCTGAGTCTTTCACTCAGGTGCCATTGATCACTGCTCCGAGGCCTGTTCATTTGAAACCTTCTATTGATCTGTTTACAGAATTCACTTCAAGACTTATTTTTGTTACAGCAATGCTTTCAACAGGGGTCTCCTTTGGGTTTTATTTATGATTTTGTTGTGGTAGGTAAAGCTGTTTGTATGTTCCGTGTCCCAAATGCTGGGTTTTACCCATTTCATGCAGTTGAAGAACTTAGACCACAGTCTAAATGTGGACAAGAGTCATTCAGTGAATCGTTTATTCACCGACATTTTCTCAGAGCCTCTTTTGTGCCGGGTACTTTGGTAGTTGTTAGAGATGCATAACCTGCTCAAATGGGGCAAATCGGTTTCACTTCTTTGAATCCTAAATGCCTGATGATACTGTCTTTGTGTTGTTCTCTGGGATAGAGTCTCAGGCCTGGTGTGGGGGCTGCAGAGAAGAGTTCTGTAACTGCTGAAGACGGTCTTGTCTGGGACACGCCTGGACAGGAGGCAGGAGCTCTGGGGTCTGCTCACCTGCATGGGCACTGCATCTTTAGTGCCACCTCTTTTTGGAGAGAGGAAAGTTTTGTAGCAAGAGAGAAATTCACTTCATGTGCAAATTACCTCACCTCCAGCGGGCTCTCAAAATCTTTGTTGAATAAATGAAAGGTTTACACAGTCAAAGGAATTAGAATTTTTTTTTTTGGATAATGTATGTTTCTCATTTTCTCTCTTCTTCCTACTTCCATCATATTTTAAAAAGTGACAGTGAAAATTCACATATAAAATGGTGAATATGGTACTTTTCTGTGGTTCACACTTCTAAAGATTTGTACTAATGACATCTGTGATCTGTATGTGAATGTTGAAGCCAATGGAGCATATTTGAAGTCATGAATGTCTGAGTTTTAAGCTTCAGACCACTTCCAAGTGGAATCTGAGATGTAGTTGTTTATGTGAAGAGTAAGGTTATTATTTTCAATCTGTGACAGATACAACAATGTATTTTATACTGGCTTCATAGAAAAAGTTGATGATCCATTTGATCTTTAGTTAAAATTATGACACTTTACAACTTGAGAACAATTTTAATGATTCTTAAAGTTGGTTCTCCATACAACATCTCAAAAGCATCCATTGTGGTGAAATGAACTAATTGTTAGGGGTCATTATCATATGCATGTTCATTGAGAAAAGACAGATGGTAATTGAATCCATTATCTGTTCCTTCTTAAAGTAACTTCTATCAAATGGTTTCTGAATCTCTCTTTCACTCTCTCTTGCTCTCTCCTTCCTTCCCCTCCCTTTTTTAAGCATTAAAAGGCATAAAAACATCTATCCTTTGCTTCACTCTTTTATACCTTAACATGGATTAAAGCAAGAGTATAGTTATACATTCAGTGATGAGGTAGGCACCTGCCAATTCTCTATCACCTGTGGGTTACTTGGGCCTTTAGTGAGGATTGTGAGAATATTCAACATCCTATAGGGCAAAGGCAACCACACAGAATTGATTGCTGACCCGCAGCGCTGGCATAGGGGGCCCCAGAGCCATGAGCATAAATGAGCGTTCACATTTAGTTACCAAATTATGGGGATGGTACCAGGGCGCCCAGAGGAAGAATTAAGTAGGTGAGCTAGAAGGGAGTGTATTCTTGGTGTCTAGGGCAATGGTTACTTACGAAGCAGTTCAGAAGTATTTTAACCTCTGGTGTGACTTATGGATGCTAACCAATTATCAACCCCTTCTACTCAGTATCTCCTGGGCCCTGCTGGCTGCCCGCTTCTCGAAGGGTCATGGAGGTTCCCAGGAGAGGTTAGAACTACAGAATAAGGCATTGCCATTTCTCATTGCTTTTCCTCCTTCTCAAATATGTTGTTGTCTGTTCTGTTCTCCATTACTTGTTTGTTTTTTCTATTTTTTTAAAAAAATTTGGTTAGCTAATATTTATTTTACTAATTCTTACTCTGATCCATGTCATATACTAATTGCTTCCCATGCATCATCTTGTATAATCCTGACAACAATTTTGAAATGTGGTCGCTTCTCTTACAGGTGAGGAAATAAGTTCCAGAAAAGTTTCTAAGATTTTTCTTGTTCAAGGACACACACACCTGGTATGTGGTCATCCTGGGACATGACCCCAGATCTGGTTGACTAAAACATCCACATGTTTATGATGGTAGTATATCCAGGCATTTTTATCTTTTTTCATTTAAACACCTTTAGAATGGCTTGTTCTGTCTCGAATAGTTCCTGTTGCTTTGAACCAGGCAGCATATATGTATGCATGATCTATAATCTATGTCTATATATGTGTCTCTGTCTCTATCTCTATATCTACCTCTATATTTACCGGTATACCTACATAGAGAGAAAGACCAACATAGAACTTGTTGTCATTTGAGTTTATGTTGCTTGCCTTGCAAGAAAAACATAATTGGTTCATGGAGAGAGAGCTCTTATTTGTTCTTAATATCCTGAAGGGCCCTCGATTACACAGAAGTAAGCCCCAAGTGCTCATCTAAGAAGGATAAGGGGAAGGAAGGAATTATTTTGTATAATAAAATGGTGGATAGACTGACCTCTTACAGGCACTTCAAGAAAAATTGGAGGCTTGTAATTGGGGAGGCAATCAAGGGCCAGCAGCAGAATGATGGTCCAAGGCAACAGGTTGAGATTTAAAAAAGAAAATAAGCAGTCAGAGGACAAAACCTCAGAGGAGGGAAAGTCTAGAAATCGGAATGCCTCCAATTTTGAAACTCTACACGCCAGTGTCATTTCCAGCCTGCCCGGGACTGCTGTGGAGGATGAAGAAGTGGGGGCTCCATGCTGGGCTGAGGGGAGAGGGAGATGCAGGGTCCCTGAGGGTCTAGCTGGGAGAAGAAATTTGGGGTCAGCAGTGACAAGGAAATAGTCAGCTCCCCCAGCAGAAGGATAGTAGTAGCGGAAGTGCTGCGCTTCCCCATGCAAACAGGGTAGAGGCTGGAGTCACATTGCTTGGCTATTAAAGAAAAAACCATGATCCCAGATGCTTGGAATATATAGGGGCTCTTATTTCATGGGGGTTTCAGTGCTTTGAGGAAGGGAACGCTTACTTCTCGCATTTTTGTTGTTGTTTTTTTTTGGAACTTCGATTTGTTCTCCCTGTAATAATGTTTTACCAAATATTCCTTTTACTGTGAACATTTTATAAAGGCTGTCAATGTATTGTATAAATATATGTGCGAAGAAAAATTGGGTCCCATAGTCTTCGATTGCTTATATTTATAGCACCGTGTTTTAGGCGTATGATATAGGATCACCTTGTGATCTACACTGCTCTTCTTTGGTAGATATTTTCCAAACGAGGCTCTCTGGAATGTGCTTCAAGATGGGTTCCTATGTTCTCCCAGTCAACTGTCAATTACCTGCTTTTTAAGGATTTCCACACATTGGTGTTTCTTTGAGAAAATAGAACTAAATTCCATAATAACGGTTAGCAATTACTAGGTGCCTATGAGACAGACACTGTTCCCAAGTGCCTTTGTGTTACCTGTCAACTCTTTATAGGAACTGAATCCAAGCCTCAGACTTTTCCAAAAACAGTTCTGCTGCTTTACCTAATTGTGGTCTGGAACGGAGATGTTCAAATGTCAGCCTCTGGGAACTTATGTTGCTAAGTATGTGTGGACTTTTTATCCAAAGGAATTTGGGAGCTGGAAAGACTCACTCTTCCTTGCCTCTGATTATCCCCAGAGCAACTTAGGGCTTCTAGGCTAGAAGGAGGGTTCTCATGCTTATCTTCTGTTAGGAGTGATAGGTGAAAAGCTAAGGTCATAACAAAAAGGAAAGATGGTAAATTCTGGTGAACTTACTGGGGAGAATGACCTGGAAGAAGTCTTAGAGATAATTTTCCAGGGATGTCCAACCTTTTGGCTTCCTGGGCTACATTGGAAGAAGAAGACTTACCTTAGGCCACACAGAAAATATACTAACTGACATAAATGATAGCTAATGAGCTAAAAAAACAAAAAATGCAAAAAAAAAATCTTATAATATTTTAAGAAAGTTTATGAATTTGTGTTGTGCTGCATTCAAAGCTGTCCTGTGCCACGTGGGGCCCGCAGGCCATGAGTCGGACAAGCTTGATTTAAGTATTTAAAAATATTGACTGTTGCTGCAAATTAGAAGGTACAGAGTTTTGCCTTTCCTTTACTCATGGTAAAGAAAGCACGAATGTAAAAAAAAATTAGGAAATTAATGTGGGTGACAGATTCATTTTAGAATAACTGTCATCATACTTGAATGATTCCTAGAATTTGTGGTGTCTGCTGTTTAGGGCATTTCACTTAGTTGATGTGAGAGCTGTTTGTGGACATGGGAGATTCAGGCTTGGCTGGCTCAGTGCCTTTGCTTTCTCCCTTGTGAGCAAACTCAGCTCCGCTTCATCAGCCTCCTTGTCCTGAAGTGGCCATTTCTGACCTAGCCCTTGGCTGCGTCTGCTATGACAATTGGGAGAATGGTATTGGTCTATTACAGAAGCTGTATTATGTTGATGTGCACATTTTGGGTTCTAGAGACAAAGAACTTAGGAGTAGGGAGTTTGCAAACTCACTCTGTTTCCAGTGACATATCCAGAATGTGTGCGATTGATGGTAATATGCCTACTGTCTGCAGCCCTCTCTTCTGGTAACATTCATTTTCTAGAAAAGATGAGACCCATTTCTGTGTGCACGTAGGTTGGGCTATTGAAATGCTCTCTCCCTCAGTGTGTGGCACTAAATTCATTAGTTAATTCAATAATTTCTAACATCTCTATTGTTTGTGATACAGCCTGGCAGATTGTGATTTAGATTACAGTTTTTAATATACCCTAGTGAGGAAGGAAGAAACATACTTAAATAATTCTGATACAAGTTAGGCCTATAATATAGAATTCCAGGCTGAGCTATAGATAGGGGTGGAGTTAGAAGTTTTACTCATTTTCTGAAACAGAAATACCATTTGACCTGTATTTCTGGACAGTGTACTTTTGTTGTGACTATTGTTACATATGGATCAAAGCATATTTATACCTTCTTTTCCTTGTCCATTCTTCTGAGTCCCCCCTTTAGGGATGCTGTATACATGGTGCATGCAATCATTCTTCTTTAGGGTTAGACCCCAAAACAGCAGATTAATGACCTTCTTAATACCTCTCCTGGGCAGACTTGCCTCTATTTGGGGGTGTCAGTGCTGTGGACATGAGCAGCGGCTCCCCACTGATATTATGGAGAAAGATGACAGGCTTAGAGGAAGCTGCTTCTTCCCCTAAACAAACAGCATCTGACTTGACCCTGCTCCTCCTCAGGCAAGTGCTGAGAAAGCGAATTTACATAACAGATTTTAATTAGAGGAGCAATGGAGAAGACTTGCTGTGCGTTGCCTGCATCCAGAGCCGATTTGCAAACAAAGTCTCAGTTCATGGTATTTGTCCTGATTTCAATTTACACTGTTGATTAACAGTATGTATTTATATATGTAGAAAAGCAAATTATTTCAATTACCAAGCCTGAATGTAATTCTATGAGCTTTATTTAAAACCACAGCACAGCTGTGGCAAACGTCTTCGAAACAATTCTGGTCTCAGGGCATTTGTTTTTGTGCTAAGATTTATGTTTTATTGTTTATCGATGTCATTTTATAGATAGATGCTTAATAAAGCTGTTTATTTTTGTTTGTTCTTGGTGAGTGTGTGATTGAAATCTTTCTAGTAGTTTTAGTAGTCTCATTTGTCTTATTTTGATGTGAAATTCAGAAATGAAAGCATCAAGTTTGAAGTTGATCTCTTTTTTCTTGGGACTTGGTTTTCTCCTCTCATCTCTTCTCCTTTCCTCTCCCTTCCTCTTTCCTCCCCTCCCCTCCTCTCCCCTAGACTCCTCTCCTCCTTTCCTCTACCTCCTTCCTTTTTTCATTCCTTCCCTTGTTTTTGTGGATGATTGAAGTGATCATGAATACTAGTGTCTCAATAGATTAATAAATAATTGACCCATCTGTTGTTTCAGAAGTCAAACAAATGAATCATCATCCTGAAAAGAAATTCACTCGTTATTTAGGGTTCTTTCTCTTCTTCTCATGGATGAGTGTTCTTCATTTATGTACACATTAAATTCTTGAACTATGAGACTGAAGAATAAAAGAAAAGTGATTTCCATTCATAGTTCCTTGGGATAACATATATGGTTCCACCACTAATTGCTGATAAAAAAAAAAAATCAGTCATCTAGTTTGTTTTTTTTTCAGTATCACCTTGCAAAAGTGGATATATGCATAAAAGTAGATGTAGGAGAGTAGGAAGGAAACATTCCTAGTCCCTTATTTAATGAAACATATATCTCTGTTTCTAATTAATTGGAACTCAAGCAACTAGAAAACAAAATTAAAGAATTAATAATACATTTATCTGGTATGGGTGCTGATTAACTGAGAGTCTACTGTAGAATTGTTCAAAGCAAAATATTTTCTATTACTAACAACAGAACCATAAGCATATGTGGCAGCTGTCCTGGAACTGGAGAAATCCCAGGGTTTCCAATGTGCCATTCTGGATACAAGATACAAAAGTGAACATTTTCACCTTACTCACTCATATGGATCATTATCATGTCCATGATAGTCTTTCATAATGAATAGATGCAAAATTAAGGTTGCCATAGAAAGCATGATTATTATGGAAAAACCTGTTTGCATCACTAGGTGCTAGAAATAAAATAGAGTCATCGTGTTCAATATTCTTGATAATAAATAAAATAATTCTTTATTAAATATTGAATGTGCCTTGAATGTGCCTTGATTGCAAACATTGGAGATGCCAAAAAATGTATACATATTTTGAGAGATTTTATTTGTGTATTATATTTTGAAGTTGACTAAGGTAGCAATATGATGTTTGATCAAAAGATGGCATTAATCAAATGAATGCTAGTGTCACCATGTGACACTCAGGACAGTCAAAAGGAATGGTAAAAGCACAGTTGTCGTACAAGGAGCACAAGGCCATTTTGAAGTGGTATTTGAAATTAGAGAACATTGTGGAAGTATGACAGTGGCGGAATGAGTATGCAACAGAATCTCCAATACACCTAACAGTTGCACACATTCATGATAAGTTTGAGGCACAGGATAAATTGGCATGTGCTACAACAGTGGACACTTTGGTCAGTGTTGCTCAAGCATTCACCATAATCAGAAGTGTCTAGATTTGATGGGAACCACTTTGAGCACCTCCTGGAATTGCAGAAATCAAATGTGTCTTGTATTTATCTTTTGTTACTGGTATATATTGAGTATTACAATTTTAATACAGTTTTTCCTTTTTTAAAATGTGTATACATTTCTTTGGCATCCTCTGTAGGTTAGAACATTTTGGTTTTGTGTAGAATAGATTCTAATATTAAGTATGGAAGTTAGGTAAAAAGCAGCATAAATGGACTCCACACAGCTTAGCTGTATCCCACGAGGTCTAGTCTTAATCCATCTTTTGATCCCTATATTCCAGCAGGGTGAGTCCATGCAGCTATGTAAATATTCATCTGACGTGAATCATATAACAAAGTTACTATTAGCCAGAGTTGCACAGAAGTATTACATTTCTAACTACAGGAAGAAAATTTGTACTATTTTAAATATATTATAGCAAAATCAAAGACCAATTGCTTTTTTGCTTAAATCAAAGTAGAATTGTAGTTTGTTTAATATTTGCATTTGCCAAGCATGTAACATATAGCAGATAAGTCCTTTGTTTTGTAAATGTGTTCACAGGCCTGATTTTGTCACAGTTCTCAGTGTACAAGTTCACCTTGCATAGCTAACAAGAGCAAGTAGAAATTGTGGGTATAGTTTCAGGTATGGTAGGATCTAGGAGCTCAAACAAAATCATCAGGGTTCTCTCTCTCTCTCCCTTTTTCTCCCTGTTCTGCCTCTCTCTCCCTTCCTTATTCTTGCTGTCATCCCTGCCTGCTGCTGCTTTGCTTTGGGACAGGCCTTGTTCCATCTACATGGTGGGTAAGATGGATATTAGCCCTCCTCAGTTTAGCTCATTTCTTTCTTCCTTGTTCAGAAAGGAAAGGTGGTACTGTTCCCATCTATGTATCACAAATACTAGTGGGGCACTGATTGTCCTCTGTGGACCATTGTACCTGCTTATTCGCAAAATAGTAAAGTTTCCCTTCTTTGCCATGTGTGAATGAGAAACTGAATAATCCTCTGTAATCTTATCTTTAGTCCTCAACTCCTATATGGTTTTATTATAATGTTTGTTTTTATAAATTTCCCATTTGTGGTCCTAATTACTACAAACAACTAATACCATATAAGAATATGGCTTAGAATACTCTGGTTTTAACTTTCAGCTATGATAACTTTAGGCAAATACATTGTCTTAAAACTATCATAAACAGAATGTTCTATCACAGGAAGAAAAAGTTATTTGATAGTGATTTATGAGGAAAAATTTGCAGCTATATTAAAATTTTACTTAAAAAGAATGTTAATAGCAAAAGCACACACATTTGGTAGTGTGAGTGAGTTAACTTGATTTTAATTTTATTTTGTCATTTTATTATAAACTAGAATATATTAAAAATGCCAATATACTTCTAAAATTAACTTTCCATATAATATTATAGCCAACTTTTGAGTTGAGTCCTTCATTGCATAACCACTATTTCTACTTAAATTTTACAGAGTTAAGGCAGAAATTGGGTATCTAGAGTTTAAGCTAAACTCCATTTCAGAGAAATCTGAGACACCTTTATTTTTCCCCCGGTACTAGTAATCAGTCCAGGAAATGACAAGAAGTGTTCTTCTCAGAGTTATCAAGAAATTAATCTTTCTTCCCAGCCACTTTTTTTTGTTTTCCCTTTATACTCCAAATATCCAATTATAGATGTGACACATGATAATAAAACTTGAAGAGACATTAACTGAAATGTTTGTATGAATAGCCATTCATAACTTTATATCTCCTATAAGAACCCCCAAATAAATTTAAGACCTGTTTGGAACAACCCCACAGACATAGCTCCAAGGACTTACCAAATATTATTCTAGCATCTCTACATCTGATAAGAATTAGAGTGTAGGAGCTGATATGATGGCTGTCCCCAGAAACCACTATGGCTGTGTAAACAAGTGTCTCTGGTGAGATATCAGCTTGTGACAAGTGACCTCACCTCGATGACGTCCAAACCGTAGGGAGGGAAGAAGGCTACAGCAAAGGAGACAGTGTACTCCACTCCCATGTGTGACGGCCACAAGGGATGATGGCCTAGTATTGTCAGGTCTGTGGAGACAAAAATCTCATTTTCCTGAAAAACCTCTTGGTTTTTCAATGTCAGCAACCGATTTACATTTTAAAGAAATTCTTTGGGCTAGGAAACCTCATGGAGTGTGTCGGAAGGGGAAATCCACCTAGAGTTTGACAGGAACTTGCAACTAACTATGTAGGAGGTGGAGAGAAGAGGGCATGTTTGGACTGAGTAGCCAGGTAAATAGTTATGGTGGCCAATCATGAAGCACTGCAAAGAGTTCTGGAGAAAGAATAAAGATGCTGGCTGGAGACCTTTAGAAGATTGAACAGGTAAGTCCTGTTGTGTAGTGATAAGAACCTTCAGAAGAATTGAAGTTTCAAATTTCTCTGGGGTCTGAGGATAAAAACAATAAGAAAACAAACAAAATAAAAACCTGCTGGGGCTCAGGTGGATTGTGCATATTTTTATCAGTAATATGAAATCCAATTATCTGTCTTCCGAACAGTATAGTATAGTCACCACTCCTGCTCCCACAGAATAATTATGCTGGGTATGGTCTCAGCTTTGATTTTTCAATCAGAGGATGCACTGGTACTGTTGCTATATTTGCTTCAAAGGTCACAGCTTCAGCAGTTTAGATGCTAGAAAGCGAAGATGAAAATAGAAGAATGATTTTGTGAAAACAGATGGGGAAAAAGCAAATGAAGGTTGGTCTACAGTCACTGGCAGGAGAGAAGAATGAGAGGCAAAGTCAGGAACTAAAATTGTGCATGGAGACCATGACACTAGAAAAACAGAAAAGGGGTTTACAGCTGTGAATCTCCCCCATCTGAATGAGCTTAAAGTGAAAATTGAGCAACTGATGGTTCTCTGTTGAGCTTGCTGAACAGTGAATGTTCTGTCCATTGCATAAAGGCAAGTTCAAATTACCTTTGAAGTCATGGAGATATCTATCATCTTTATTCAGAGATAAAAACAAGAGTTGATTGGGGGTAGAAACCAAAACAGGGAATAAAAAACACCAGTCATGTAATTTCATTAGTATTTGTTGGTCTCTGTCAGATACAAGATAAGGCCTTGATGATCCAATATTGATTAAGATATAGTGCAAGCTCTCAAGGCAGATACACATTTAAATAGCATATGATAACACCAATAGGATAGAACAGATATACTTTAGCCATTTTGGAGAGATTGAGCTTCAGCATCCAAGGGATGGATATCCAAGTGGCAGTGCCAAGTTTTTGGAAGACCGGCTTGATTTCCAAGAGATGTCATATCACAGCACAATTGCTCAAAATGTAGCTTAGGAAGCTGTTCTTACAAAGGCTAGTGATGATTGACATTTCCCAAAGAGGAAAATGTAAAGCTAAAAGAATGGTATACTAAGGTAGAGCCCAGATGAAGTTTCTAGAAGGGATTTCTAGATCCACACAGAACAGGAAATATCTTTTTCATTCTTGACTTGTACACTGAGGGCAGTTAAGGAACTGGGCTCACAAACTTGAAGAAGGAAAGGCCAATATGGATTTGGGCATGATTAAGATAAATATGATCAAAGGTCCAAAGAGGTCCAGACATTGCTCTGTAATTAAAATGTGGGGTGACTTAGGAAACCATTTGAAGTTCAATGTAAGTGTATAGGTTGCCCTGAATCCCCTGCCCGCTGTTGTCTTGCTTTCTAGGTTTAAATCCCATCCCAGCTCCTCCATGAAGCTTTAATCACATGAACTGCGTGTAATGCTTTCACTTCTGACATCCTAGAACAATTAGGTCTGTGTCTTCTTTGACTTACTGTTTTACAGTCTTGCCATATCAGCTTGTGTGTATATGCCTGATAACCAGGATGATGATTATAAAACTGGAACACTTTGGAGGTGAAAATGGTGTGGGGGGTAGTGCAAGAGTTCAAGAGAAAGCACTATTGGTGCTATTAATATTCACAGAGGTACAACAGGCACAAATGGGGACCATCCTCAACAATGTAGGCTGTGTGGCCATCGGACTTAGTTCCCTCACTGGGACACATGGTTCTTTTATCTTCTCAAGGCCTTGAATGGAGTAGCTCTCCATGACTACATGAGACACCGTAGGAAGGACTATGGAAATTATTACCTGACCCCAAACTCTTCATTTTATAGATGAGGCAACTGAGGTCCAGAGAGGTCATGTGACTTGCCTGTGGCCACACAGTTCTACCTTATCAGTCTGTTGTCTTCGTGACTACTCTTGTTTTCTTACTGATAGCTCAGCCTGATATAATTTCTCAGGTACTGCAATGTGCTTCTTGCCTAGTTGATTAATGATACAGTGTTGCCTCTTGGGTCAGATTTTTATGTCACCTTTTTCTACCTTTTCTTTCCCTGATCCATAGTGACGAATACTGTGTTGAGTGGATTAAATGCTCAACAAATTGAAATAACAGGTGATCCAAGAACTCATTCCTATCAATGAAAAGGGATTTGGAAATAATATAGACAGGTCCTCTCAGTAATAGGGAGCATGAAACTTGGAAAGTGTTACAAGACTAACGCTTGTTCTAAGGTCATTAGCTAGATAGTGATAAGACCAAACTGAAACACAATTCTCCTGGGTAGTACTCTAATCCCAGACACATTTCCTATGTGTCTCACTGCCATGAATGTGACAGGCAACAAAATATTAGTGACCTCAAATGTAAAGTGACATCATAATGATCTATATTTTTTCTTGTAGTTTTCCAAATAATCTCCTTTGTTATAGGACCCTCCACTAAGAAACTGCTCAGCAGCTGAACTGTTTTAAAAATTTGGTTACCATCTCTCAGAATGTAGGAGACTTGGGACCAAAATTATTCAATTTTCTCAAATATAGAGAACACAGAGAAGCCTCTTCAATCTTAATACTGTCCTTGGAGGTAAGTTTTCTCTCTAACTCAGCATAGCTAAGCTCTCTTAGCAAAGGGATTCTTTAAGGAAGGACTTGAGATATTAGGTTAAGTGGCTTTCTCCAATTTACTTAATACCCAAGGAATAATACCCTGATCAACATTTGCTCTTGCTGGGAATTCTTACAGTAAGAAACTTGTGTTTTTCCTTTATTTTATCTAGAAAGTTAAAGAATGTTGGAATCATATACTGAGTGGGCTAAGGCAATGGTATATGAGAAAACTTGTAGAATTCTAACTGAAGATATAAACATTATAATGCAGAAAAAGAAAATGTACAAATTGGCTGCACACGGAATGAGCTTGCGTGCTTCGGGTGTGAGGCTGGATTCCCGTGGTGTGATGTCCTAGCAGCTGCTCCTGCAGGGAAGTCCCTACAGAATGTCAGGGGGACCTTAGTATTCTCTACCAGCTTCACATTCTCATTAGGGAGCATTTAGGCTTATGTGTACTGTGCTAGAAAACACTGGCCTGAGTCAACCCAATTAACAAAGTGTCCCAAATTCTTTTGTGGCTTTGCTTTGCTGAAGTTTGATTGCGACTCTATCTGATGAAATTAAATGTGAATGTGAAAACAATGGGAGAAGAAGAGGCAAGCATTTTCAGTTCTTCCAGATTATTCACTAAACAGTAGCTGAACGGCTCTTTTCTTGGGGTTCCTTGGGATTGTGAGTTACTGAATCGAAGACAGGGGCCATGCTGTGTTCACGATATTTATCTCCTGCACTTCAACAAGGGCGGGGCTCATCATGTGAACTTGGTCATCACCACTGAAAAAAGCAGTACATTAGGGTCTGGAAGCCTTCTGACACACACTCTCTGGGCTTTCTTAACCGGATGGAGACTTTCTTGTAGGATTGGAATTCACAAAGATTTGCTCCCAGGCCCAACATCTTATCCACTGTTCTGTACTTTCTTTACTGTATGACATTGAACTAAATAATTCATATAAAGCATTTAAGGTGATATTTAGCTCATAGCAAATACTCAGCAGCTGTTAGATGGGATTCATATTGCCATTGTCAGCAACATCCTTTTGTTAAAGGGAGCATCTCACACACTAGCAGGGAGGTGTCCCCTTCTGTGTCATCGTATCTTTACTCTCACACTTATCTCAAGTTAACTGTCAGTTAACTTCTTGCTTCACTCCACCAGTCTTTAAGGACTTAAAGCACATTATAGGTGCTAAGTGTTTGTTAGATTGAAGGAAATCATTAATTTTCCTTATTGTACATTCCAACCTGACCTTTGGAAAAGCACTGGTTGAATACATACAATGTTGGTTTTTTTTGGCATCTTTGTAATAAATATTCCTTTATCTCTCTCTCTCTTTCCCAAAAGAAATACAAGGTCATCTCACAGGCTATGCTAATACATGTTGTCATGGCAGATAAAACAATCCAAATGCATATGTGAGTCTGTTGTTTGAAAGGCAACAGAAACTCAGAGCCATGTTCTCATTGCAGTTTCCAAAGGTTTTTTTACTCTTCAGAATTCTATATAAAACACACACACACATGCATTATTACATGAAGATATTCATTAAATTGTAGTTTCTGTTTTTTAATGTCTAGCCTGTTTGTACTAAGAGATAACCACAGATGGCAGATAGATGTGTAGTGATTGATGCTAAATCAGAAAGATTATTTATTGAGGCAGGACTGAAGTGAGATTCCGGCGTCTTGCCCTCGTATAGTGTTTTGCTCATGAACCCACCGAACAACTGAAAAATAGTGAAGCTTGAAGGCTCAAGTTGACCATTTTTTGTAGAGTCTATGAGAAATGATAGCTCTGTGCCATGTGGTTGAAAATATTCTGCATGGCTAGTTTCCCAGAAATTAGCACCCTTCGGCATAGCGGGGGCCGTGATAAGGTACACTCTCACTTTAGGGTAAAGGAGTGGGCTCTAAAGTCTCACAAACCTGAGTTTGAATTCTGTGTTTGTGTGACTTATGAAGCTTTTCTGAGCTTTTCATCTGTGTAACTGCAACTTGAATGCCTTCCTGTAACACTCTCATTCTTGGCTTCACTTTACCCATCGCTTCTCTCATTACTATGGCTCCCACCTCCCTGTGCTGGGGGGGGACCAGAAGTTAAACAGATCATCATATTTCACATTTATGCCTACCTACTTTCTTTTTTTTCTCGAAAATTAGGTATCATTTAAATCCTTTTACCAAAGCTGGGTTTTCCTGTTCTTAACTTTCATAGCACTTTCAATGTCTGTGTGTGTGTGTGTGTGTATGTGTGTATGTGCATGCACATGCACATGCACATGTATGTGTATAATTATGTTCTGTGTTAGTCTGCCCTGTGAGACTATAAACAACATGAGGACGGGGGATTTTTATCTGCTTTCTTCATGCATGTGTAACAATCATTTTTGAATTTTGCACGAAAGTTGAATGCAATATTAATGAAGGAATGTGTAGTGTTTAGGCTAAAAATCATGAAAGACAGAGCATGTCTGGTTTTGGAGTCTGTGAGCTGAGGTGAACAAGATGGAACCATCTCCAGTTTTCAGGTCATTTTACCTGGATCACACTTAAGTGAAACTGTCTTATTTTACATAATTTTAATAATTTAAAATGGAACAACAATGGAATTGAAATTAAATGAACCCTACAACAAGGCCACTATCACACAGATTAGTCACCAATTAAAAAAGACTTCTCAATAGTGCCCTCTCAGTTGTGAGGTTCTGAGGACCGTGTCTGAGACTTTGGAGTTTGCTCCATTTGTTGGGGAGATATAATATTATTCTGTATGTCCTAAAGAGCTACAAATATAATGATTTCTAAAATATCTTTAAAATAAGTTTTTCCATTCAGGGTTTGAAGATACTTGAGATTTATAGGTTTTTCTGTTTCTTTCACAAACTGCCTCTTTTAGTGCCTCTGTCTTGAAATTCCTATTTTTGCCATTTTAAATGTGGTATAGGTATACTAGATTAGGATTCAGAATGCATAGGCTTAGACCCACTTCTGCCACCAACAAGTTTTGTTGTAGTTATGATGCTTATCTTCTCTGAACCTAAGTATAATTTATGTAGCGAATACAGAAACTTGTCTTATCAGAACCTCTCCTCTTCTTCCAAAACACAAACAGAAGCACACATACTCATTATCATAAACGCGATAGTAATGTGATTGATTCAGTACTTGGGAATATTGACTTTGCTTGCTGTGCATAAAGGTTAGAGAAGAGCACCATCTGGGAATGTTTTACATCTAATGTTCTTTTGCTATACTCTTAAAATAATCATCATAATATCTACATTAAATATGCATTTAGATAGTAAGAATTACTGTCATTTTACATAGGTACCAACATTTATGATTTTGACAAATTTGTTTGTCTCTGACAGCAAAATAAAACTTTGTGATCAATGTTTCTGATTGATTTTTTCCTCCTGGGATAGTATGAGTAAACACTAATCAAGCTGATTTTTATTGCTGATCAGATTGTAGGAAGCATAATTTCAGTAATTCTGTTTCTTCTCTCGTATCCTCATTGATTTACAGGTAGGTTTTGATGATGCACTTTTCAAAATAACAGAAAGAGACATAGATTAGAAGGAAAAAAAAATACCACTCATAGCAGGAAGTATGTGCTAACAGAGTGGTTCACCTTAATGGTCTCTTGTAACAGTGCCCCTTTTAAGATGTGCTTACTTGATGTTTCCATAAGTACTCTTCCATTCTTTTGTTTTGCAGAGCTAAAATAATAGGGCCAATTAGAATGCAGAATAAAGACCCAGGATTTTGTGTGATGATATCAATCCTGTTCTATTTTGTGAAATATGCCATTCATTAGAAAGAATACTTTCAATGTAAATTAGCTGAGACAGGCAAGTAGGCTGAGCTGGTTTTTTATTTTGTGTCTCCCAGAGGGATGATTCCAACAGATGATAAACCCTCAACAGAGCTTTGGCATGTGCCAATCAGTTATTTCAGTTACCATATTTTCTTTTTTTCTTAAGATTTATTTTATTATTGTTTGAGAGAAGGCAAGAGAGACAGACAGAGAAAGGGGAAGGGGGCCCAGAGCAGTCTCCATAGTTGCACATCATTAAGTTTTTGACATAATTTCATTCCACACAGGTGGATGCGGGGCTGAGTAGGGCAGAACTGAGCTAGGGGCCTCCCTCAGCAGGAAGTGAGAACCATCACTGCCACCTTGGCGGTTACCTGTTGCACACCACAGTGCAGCACGTGGATTTGCACGTGTCGTGGCCACAATTTGATTCTCGGACCTCATGGTTGCTAGGCAAGCACTCAACCTGTTAAGCTATCTCGGTATTCCCACCACATATATTTTTTAAAGGATGCATGTATGACCCACAGAGTAACCCATTAGGTACCTCTCCTTTCTAGAACACATATGTGTTCTTATCATTGAGATATTTGCTGCCAGAGCAAAAACGATTTCCCAGCCACAACCTGATTGCATGTTGTGGGTCGTCCTACTATTAGCCCGAAAGTAGCTCAGGATGGAGAACAACAAGGTTACTCATGTGCTGGGTGCCCTGTGAGATGCATCACACGCCATTTGCCTTCAGGCAAATGATCAGGGACCTCTGTTGGAGGACTCAAGCCCTTCTGGATACTTTAGAGCAATTGTAAGAGTTTTTGCAATAATAAAAATGATAACGGGGACAATGACACACTTTTTGATTGTGGAGTACATTCTGTCTTCCCAAATTCCTGTGAGACCTGTCTTTCATGTCCATTTATTGAGAGTAGTCTGACCCAGATTAGCTAGCGGGAGGTCACACAGCTGTAAGTAATGGAATCAGAATGTGAGCCTTGGGGAAGCCGGGATGGCTCAGCGGGTTAAGTGCTCGCTTTGAAGCCCCAAGGACCGAGGATCGAGTCCCGGCTCCGGCCCAGGCGGACCCACATGCTGAACTGGGGAGTTCCCACAGTTCAGTTCTCTCTCTGCCTCTGTCTCTGTATCTCTCTCTCTTTCTGTCAAATAAAATAAAATAATAAAAATTAAAAAAAAAGAAAAAGAATGTGAGCCTCGCTTTGTGTGATTAGCAACATGTTCTCCCAGTTTCGTGTTGCTGCCTGTGATTTCTGGGTCCAGTGTCAATCTAATCAAGTCTCCCCAAACCCACACGTGCTGAGTCCGTGAACTGGAGGCAGGTGGTACCCTACGCTTTCATGTGGGGCTAGTACTTCATTTCCAAGCACAGCAAATTGATCCAATTAAGGGAATTGCAGAGGCTCCTGAAATATCTTAGCTACTACTGGGACAGTTCAGCTTTTTAAATAATCTGGAGTGAGACTTCCCACAATGTTAAACCTTCAGAATGAGGCCAGACTCAGGAGTGAAACACAAAAAGAAAGTTCCTGTGCGGTGGTTTTGATTAGACAGAATCAAGTCAAATAACCAAGATGAAGTCAGGATCTGACCATTCCAACCATCGCGCCACAGTGGTCTACTTACTGCAGATTGAAAAAGGAAAGGGTGGCTTTTGTCTTCAGTGACAGGATAATGACCAATTAAAAAAAATGAGCAGAAGAAAAAGATAGAACAAAAGCCAAGAGAGAAAAATATGGTGAGAAGCATGACAAGTAGAGAAAGGAAGTGGATGACTCTGTCAGGAAGGATATGAGAAGGTGAAGAGCTATGTATGAGGAATGACAGCTGGGCGTTAAGGGACAGCTATTCTCGGAGCAGAAAATAAATTTAAAGCTAAGGAAAAAAGTTATTTCTATGTTTAAGAGAAGGATGAAGGAGCCAAGAATAATTAATTATTAGAGGTAATATTCATAATTCTTTTTGTTATATTCTCTAATTACTTCCACATACCGGAGGTGCCAGAAAATGTATACACATTTAAAGCAATATTATCTATGTATTACTTTTAGAAGTTGAATTGAATTATGGTAGCAATGTATAGTAGGATGTTTGCTCAGACAATGGCATTAATCAAATGAATGCTAGTGTTGCCATGCGACAGGGAGGACAGTTGAAGAAAATTGCAGAGCACAGTTGTCATTCAAGGAGCACAAAACCATTTTGAAGTGATGTTTAAAGTTCGAGAACGTTGTGGAAGTACAATGACCATGGAGGTGTGAGTATACAACAGAACTTCCAACATGCCTAACAGTTGCATGCATTTGTGATGAGTATGAGACTCATGTGCAGAGATACAAGTGGACACTTTGGTCAATGTTGCTTAAGCAATATTTCACCATAATCAGAAATGTCTGGATGCTAATGGTAACAATTTTGAGCACCTCTTGTAATTGCAGAAGTCAAATGTGACTTGAATTCATCTTTTGTTATTGGTATACATTGAGTACTACAATTTTAACACCATTTTTTTTTCTTTCTTAAAATATTTATACATTTTTTGGCATCCTGTGTATATCCACTTTATACACTTTACCTGTCTATAATGTGAAAATTGTCAGTAAGAATGGAATTGATGATACAAACTAGCAGATTAATGTTGGTTATATGCATAGAAATGAGTATCTTAAATTTTATCCAAGTATCACGGACAAGAATAGAAATAACTACTAGAACTTAAAAGGACACTGTAGATCTATGAGTGTTTGGAAAATGTATAAACAGGAACATTAAAATGAATGAGTGTAATACTGAATCACCCATATTATATGGCATATAATGTCTAGAAGAGTGGCTAGTTAGTGGGTCAAATCTTTTTCAGAAGTAAAACAACACAAAACAAGACTTATAGATAACGGCAGAACATTTTATATGATTATTTTTGAGGAAACAGTCACTGGGTAGGAATCTATGAACAGATTCTTACTGAAAATGAAACTATGTCGAAAACTGATGATGTGCAACTATGGAGACTGCTATGGGCCCTCCCCCTTCTTTCTGTCTCTCTCTGTCTCTGTCAATAAAATAAAATAAAATAAAATAAAATAAAATAAATCTTAAAAAAAAAAGTCCGAGAGCTTCTTTAATTTGATGCACCTGGGTATAATTTGCAGGGATTCCACTTCTGTTACTCTCAGTGAATCGTGTGCCAGATGAATGTGGAATTGAAAGGATTGGCTCGTTCACCGTGAACTGCTGTTATAGGCTGACACACACATACACACACACAAAAGGTTTCTTTATAAAAAGTCTCCTGGTCCTATAACCTTCTTTTGTATTATGCAAACTTTTGTTTTTAAAAAGCCTCAAGTCCCTATAACTTACTTTTGTATTATGCAAGCTTTTATTTAAAAAAGTGTCAAGTTCCTATAGCTTTATTTTATATTCTGCAAGTATACAGATTAACAGTTTTGAGAAACCTCTTGGTATGCTTTTAGAAAAGAATGATCTTTGAATTGTGACTGTTTCTTAGAACAAGGGCAAGTAAATAGGCCAGATTGAGCCCACTCTCTGTTCTTGTACAACTGGTATACTAAGAATGGTTTTGATAGTTTTGAATGCTGGAAAACATCCAAAGAAGGATAATATTAAACGAGTCTTAAAATTTTCAGTTTTTGTGCCCATAAATAAAGTTAATTGGAATACAGCTGCCGTCATTACTTTATGTATTGTCTATGCCTTATTTTTGCACTATGTCAGCAGCATTGAGTAATTGCAATAGGTACCATATGATTCACAAAGCCTAAAATACTTACTATCTGGCCCTTTACAGAAATAGTTTGCTGACCCTGTCTTAGGATAATAAAGCTGCAATACTGGGATGTACGTGGAATGCATATCCACCTAAAGAAGGAGATTTAGTCCCTAGAAACATGCACATAAATAAGTAAATAAATATGTGTGTGCACACATGCAAATGACTTACCCATCTTGCATGTTATAATACTTCCTGAATTAAAATAATAAAATGTGGTTGAATCAAAATATGCAGTGTTACTTTAGAAATTTATTTTGTGTGGCAAATTTGTACAATCCTCTGACAAGTGATACAATGGGCTGTCAATTTCATTATACTATAAAACATGCATATTTCTTTAAATAATAGAAGGGCTTTGTTAAAACTGTGTCCTGTTGAAATAGGTAATCTCATGAAGATAAAGAAGAAAAACGTTTAGGTTTTGCAGTGAGGTTTTCTTAAGTATGACTCACGAAGCCTAAAATACCATCTGGCCCTTTATAGAAAGAGTTTGCTGACCCTGTCTTAGGAGAAGAATGCTGTGATACTGGGAGTTCTTGAAATGTTCACCCTAGGAGAGCAGAATTAATTTGTGAAATGAACAATTCTTGGACTTCTTGCACCCTATCAACGGATTTGGTAAGGCTAGTGGAATAAAAAAAATATGCATGTTAGCCAGCAGATGATATATTATGATTCCTGCTTTTTATTGTATTATAACACAGACATAGCAGTTACAGTGGTGTAGACTAGACATAGGATAGGAAAAGAAAAGAATACTCAAAAAGGGCACAGTAACTCCACACTTAGACTTCATGGCCAGCATTGTATGCTTATGCTGTTTATCTGTCTAGAGTTAACAACCAGCTCACTTTTCTTATCACTACGTTTGTAAGTCCTACCAGTGTATTTTATTTCTTTAAAAATATTTGTTGGATGCCAGGGTGGCTCAGCGATATGAGCACTCGCTTTATATCCCTGGGGTCCAAGGATTGAGTCCTGGCCCCAGCTCATGAGGACACATATGCTGAACTGGGGTGTGCTTACATTATGGGAGTCCCCCAGTTCAGCTCTCGCTGGGGTGAGCTTCTCATGTGGGAGGCCCTTTGTTCAGCCCCCCACTCCTGGGGGGGTATGCTTCTCATGTGGGAGGCCCCCTGTTGAGCCCCCAACTCTCTGGGGTGTGTCCCCCCTGCAGGAGGCCCTTAGCCTGGTTCATGCCTTATGTGGCCCCCTGCCCACCTGTGTGGAATGAAACCAAAATATTTGAAGCACACGCCATATATAAAATAGATATCTAATTGTGCAACTTGAAGAACAATAATAAAGTTATATGTGGACAGACCTATTATCTCTGTCACTTTTTCCTCTGTGTCCTTAGAACATACCTTTTCTATCTTTTATTATAATTGTTTGTGTGTATGTATCCTATATTTCTTTGAAATATGGACTTTTCACAAGGCAACATCCTTAACTCATTCTTCTTTATTTCCCCATACTACTCAGGACATTACTGCCAATAAAGTGCGTACTTAAAAAAATGCAAGTAGACTTCATTAGTGAATATACTGCAAGCTCCCTGTGGAAAGAGATGTTTCATTATCTGTTTCTTACAGTTACTAAACAAATTTAGGGGCATAGAATAGGCAATTAGCAAGTGCTGGAATTGAATAGAATGAAAAACCCTGTTATTCCATTTGCATGCCCTTCTGAATGTCTGTGCACAGGTGCTACGCTGTGTTATGAGTTTTTGTACATTTTTATCAAAGCACTTGATATAATACAGTAGAACTCTGGGAGCTTGTTAAAGTCTTAGGCTACCTTATCCATTTATTAAAGTTCTCTAGTTACTTAAACTGTGATTATCATATTCTTTCTCATTGTGGCTATTTCTGTTCTTCATGTTAATTTGGTCTGCATTTTGCTGTCCTCAGTGCAGGTTTGAAAGTGTCCCTAAGCTCACACCATCCAGTGCCTTGGCTCTTGGCTGGTCTTACCTCTTTTTTACTTCCTTCCCCCCACCTTTTAACATCTTTTCTCCTCTTGTCCTTCTGACACCTTGATTTGGCTTTACCAGCCAATAAGCATATTCTTTCTCCCAAATCACAGTTAACTTCAACTGGTGAATATTCAACTTGCTCATCTCTACTTATCTTGGCTACTTTCGCCAGTTCTTGCTTTTAGAGGCTGTTTTTTAAAGTTCTCATTTCTAGCTGTTTTAAACAGGTCACAGGGCTGGACTCTGATTGCCTCATTAATGCTACTGTGTGATCCTGTAATCACTCTCAAGTTATTATTCAACAGCGTGTTAATTTTCAAGACCAGATAAATAAGTGAGTGCACACACACACACACACACACACACACAAAGAGAGAGAGAGAGATGACTGATATAGTTATAAGTGACCTTATCCTAATACAAAAAACAATTTCATCAAGTGCTTTCATCATAAAACCACTTTTATCTACTAGGTGAAGTAACTTCTTGAAATTCTCATTTGAACATACATATATGGAATTTTGAATTCAGAACTCTGAAAAAATTGTATTTTGTGAAAAATCTAGAGTAAGTCGTACCCAAGGATCTGGCGGTTAGGATATTAGGTATTACCAGATGTATCTATCCTGTATATAAAATTAACTGGGTAACTAATCACCTTAAAGATCAGGTTTTATATAAATTATTAAGTTAAACAAATAATATATATTTCCATATTGCAAATATAATTGCTTATTTGATACAGAAAGAGTGTTAGTTGGAAGATAATCTTGAAAGGCTGTTGCTAGATTAATGTCATTAAAATACGCTGTTTTGGGAAGCTGGGATGGCTCAGTGGGTTAAGTGCTCACTTTGCAGCACCGGGGACTAAGGATCAAATCCCGGCCCCGGCCCGTGCAGACCCATATGCTGAACTGGGGAGTGCCCCCAGTTCAGTTCTCTCTCTGTCTCTGTCTCTGTATCTCTCTCTCTGTCAAAAAATTAATAAATAAATAAAAAAACTTAAAAAAAAATGCTGTATCTCCATAATGAAGTTCAGACTACTAAGTAGTTTGGATTTATACCTTTCAGTGATGTAACAGGAATCAGGTCAGGTTCAAGTCCTGGCTGTGTTGCGTATTAGTTAGCTGTGTTGCCTTACCTTTGACTTCCTCATCTATAAAATGAAAAAGGAAATATTAATCTCATAATGTTGATAGGAAAACTAAATGAACTAAAATATTAAGCCCTTGATAAGATATCTGGAATACAGAAGGTGTTCAAGAAATGGTAGTTAGTATTACTAGTTAGGTTTTACTTTTCCTATTCATACAATAAGTATCTATTACTAAGTGTTCATTTAATTTTGAAAAGAGCTAATTGACAAGGTGAATAATATTTGTTAAAATTAACTGATCTGATTGTATGAATTCTGATATAACATATATGAACATACTTTATAGAACTTAGGGGCTTTTAGCTTCCTTGTATAAGGATGTTAGTAATATCTACTTCGAAACAATATAAAAATAAGAATTTGTCCTTTTGGATAAAATTTTTTTTTTACCATTGAGACATGGATATGAAACTCTTATTTTTATTGAGCACTAATTATGTGCCAGGAACTATTCTAAGTAATTTACAGTCAGTTCACTCTAAATCTTCACATCAAGCCTACTAAGTTGGTACAGTGACTGTCCTCACTTACAGATGAGAAAATTGAGGTATAGAGTGGAATGGACATGGCAGGAGAGGAAGGAGGAGGGGGGAAGGGGGAGGGAGAGTTGTGGGGGGAGGGGGGAGTGGGCACCAGATATATCGGGTTGGAGGGGGACCTGATTCTGGGAGCTGGGCACATAATGCGATGCATGGGTGATGTAATGTGGAGTTGTCCATTGGGAAACTGTCTGATTGTTACCAACCAATGTCACCCCATTAAATTTAACAATAAAATATATTTAAAAAAAAAAAAAGAAAGAGTTTAAGAAACTTAAAAAAAAAAAAAAAAGAAGAAATGGCAGAGCCCAGATGAAAGACTAAGCTTTTTACTCTCAACACTGTACTTGCAATCATCATATAATGCTACTTTGATATTAGGGAGACTTGTGTTTGGAGAATGCATCCTACTCATAGGCAAATATACTTTTTAAAATTTGTATTAAATTGAAAATATATGCCAGATGGAAATTGCAACATAGAGTGTTTAGAAAAACTAAAAGCATGTTCATGAAACTCCCAAAATCTAGTAAAAAAACATTTGTACTTTTATAATATAGGTGAAAATTGTATTAAGATAATGTATAAGAAAACTTGTGTCAGTGTACATACATGATAGACAGTTTAGAAATTCTTAGTTAACTCTGAATCAGATTTCCACACATTATAGTTGTTTTTTTTTTAAGTTGTCAAGGTATGAAAAATTATTTTGGGGTCTGAATGATCAGACAAGTGATTTTATTGATGAATAATTTATTCCAGCAAGTTTTCAAAGCTTTTTACTTTTTCAGTATACACAGATTCTGCAAGGGTTTGTGGTTTGTTGTGATTGCTATCAACACTGGAGAGAGAAATTCCTGAAAAAGGAGGAAAGTTCCAGTATTCTTTAAAAATGCAGATTTTGCTGTTGAAAGGAACCGTCTTTAACCTCCTGTTCGACACAATGAATAATTTTTTGCCAGCCAGAAGTTATAGCAAAACCTTATTTTCCAAGTAAGCGTAGTAGAAAAAGACTCTTTTTAAAAAGGAACCAGCATAATTTTGCATATTGTACAAACTTATTTATCTCAGACCTTAGTTTTAAGAATCTCAGTCTTAGACTTTTGACACTGAGGATGTCCACTTATTTTAAGGATTGTTAAGAAAATTTCAAAGCGACAGTTTGAACTATAGAGACCAAGAGATTCAGTGATATGCATGAAATGCTTTTCGGAGTATGAGGATATGTTCCATAAAAATGGATAGCCATCTTGAAATCCTTGAAGAATGGCCAGATGGAAATCCCTGCTCATGCAGAAATAGAATCTATAGGCAGAAATTTCTGGATGAATGTGAAGGGTAAAGAGACCTGGAGAAGGGAAATAAGAAGGTAAGTCAAATTTTGTGTCAACATAAAGAAGAATGTTCTCATGATTAGGTTTCATAAAAAAATGAAATGGGTTGATTGAAGAAATTAACGAGTGCTTTAAAAGAGACAAAATGACCATCTGTTAAGGATGGTATGCAAATAATTTTATTTGGTGTGCTGAGCTTAAATTACATGATGTGTATGGTCCTTTGAAATGCAGTGATCCGAGATAGTAACACCATAGACTGTTTTTTTTTAAATGTTGAGGGTCACTGACTTAGTTCATGAGCATTATAGGAATTAAAGAAAGAACCTCAGAACTCTCAAGAAATGTTTTTAAGGATAGCTTAAGCAGGAAAATAATTTTCATAATAATTTAAAAAATAAATTTCATGAAACAAGTATTTGGAAGGCCTGACCTCTTATAATGATTCCTTTCAGGTGTTAGGAATTGGTGATTAACTTAAGATTAGATGGTTCTCTATTATCCAAATATCTCAATGATATCAGTATGATTTGATGGTAAGCAATAGAAACTGGTGGTGTATGACATAAGCAATAGAGAATTTATTGATAACACAGGGTAGCTCACAGACTTGAAGAAACTTCAGAGACATTGGCTTTGGCAGGTATCTGAACCAGAGCCTCTGTGAAGATCTGAGTATCAGGAACTAATGTGTAGTGACTTCAGGATGCCATTAGGGCAATGAGTGCAGGCCGTTTCAGGTCTTTGTGCTACTGTGCTCAAGATTTAAATTCTGGTGAAAAGGTGTTAAGAGAATATAGTATCAAAGCCTGGGTTGATCATAAGCTCACTTCTTGACCTGGGAAAGAAAACTTCTTGATTAACAACTACATCAACATAATATGAAGTAGCATGGGTGTGGGGAATAGCTTCCTGAAGCAAAATTGAGGTACCGTTACTAGAAGAATGGGAAATATAAGCCAGATGGGAAAACACAGGTGTGTACCACATCAGCCTCTCTGTTTTGAGCCATGAATTCTTTTTTAAGATTAAAAAAAAAATTATTATTGTTTTTAACAGAGACAGAGAGAGACAGAGAGAAGGGGGAAGGCCCAGCACAGTCTCCATAGTTGTACGTCATCAGTCTTCGACATGGTTTTGTTCCACACAGGTAGGTGGGGGTTGTGCAGGGCAGGAACTGGGCTGCGGGCCTCCCACATGGGAGGCATGCCCCTTCTATCCAGAGGCTGAGCCAGGGGGTGAGAACCAAACTGGGGGCCTCCCGCATGGGAAACACAACACAGCTCAGCACATAGATCCACACGAGTCAGGGCTGGCACTCAATTCTTGGTCCCTGGGGCTGCAAAGCAAGTGCTCAACCACGAGCCATCCCAGCTTCCCCTGGACATGAATTCTTAACCCTTCTTAGCATTGTTCAACAGCACTCTCCCTCTCTAAAATGTGTTTTCTGGAACAACAAGGAACAATATGGAGGCAATGAGTTGGTTTTTCTGCGTATAAGATAAAAAGCATTTGGAAATTCAGAGAGCAGCTTGTGCAGAGTTGTCCACAGTGAAATGAAGAAAGTCTGGGCTCTTCTCTAAGGGGTTGTTTGTAGCCATGCACTTCCTCATGGGGAACATAGTTGGTGGAGTTTTAGCACAGGCATAGCTGATATTCTATTTTAAATTGTTGCCTCTACTTCCCATGCTCTAGCCCTTCTTCATTACCCTAAACTTGCCCTACAAGCCTGCTATGCATCATGACCCTTCATTCCTGGTTGCCTGGAGTGGCGAAGAACCAGGGTGGAGTGCAGTGTGGTAATAACAGGAGAGTTACCTCTGCAAAAAGCTCATGATGTGTTGGGAAGCAAATTCTTGACCAGGAATCTGAGATGTCCTGAAATTTATGAGAATGGTAGGCTATAGGAGGTGGAGGGATAGTTTCTGCATGATTTGGGATGGAAATTTAAGGCATCTGACTTGCATAATAACCCACATGACAGCTCTCTACTCTACAGCTATTCTTGTTCCGTGCCAAACTTGATTATGTGCTCAACATTGGGTTACATTTTTTGGAAAAGAATATACTCATACAAAAGTATGAGTATGCTCTCTTTTGTAAGAAAGGTGGAGGAAGTGAATCACCTCACATTTATTACAATGTGTTCTTCAAATAGAGATAGTCAAGTGGAATATTTCTATTTCCACAGGATAGCGGGAGATACAGGCCTTATCATCTGCTATGAAGTATGTGCATTTGAAATTGCTTTTTCATTCTTAAATTTTGTGTTTAATATTTTATGGCACTTAAGTGAATAATGAATTATTTTTATCCCAATTCATTATTTATGGGGTGCTTTTAACAAAATTTAATGTAATTTCACACAGTGACAGGCATAGGAAGAAAAATGTGCCTGAAGATAATTGGCCCAGACCTGCCCAAAAGAATTTAAGACATTCTTTTGGTGGAAATATTGTTAGAATTTCTAAGAAAAGCCTATTCACTAGCAATGGCAAATAATAAACTGGGTTATTTGGACTCCAGAAATCTAATTTATAAAATTTTCTCTCTGTCTTTGAACCATCTTAAAGGAATTTTAATTCTGGGAGCAAACTCATTTTGAACAACTTCTGTGGACACATCATAATTTAATTATTTAATTATGCCTGTGATCTTTGGAGGGCCAGGGAAAACTGATGGAAACCCTCAAAATGGATGGTTCTCAATTATTTTATCTATTCAGCATCATTGCCTCCCTTCCTAATGGTATTTATCTCACCTTGTGTTCACGCTTCCACACCTTTCCACTAAACCTTTGCATTTTGGGAAAAGATAAATCCATTCAGCTTCTGGATTAAAGTTGGGAGTGCATCTGGGGCTTTGACCAGAGTGTTTTCAGGGCCCTAAACTAGTTGAACACAGAAAACATATGCTAGGATACTCCTTGGCTTTTATAAGAAAGTGACAAGAAACTGTCCATTCTTCCTTCCCATACCAGTTCTCTTTGCTTTAGGGAACAGCAACTTTTACAATGCAGAGCAGTGCACAATATTTTGACTTTCCTTGGCCACACTGGAGGAAGAACTGTCTTGGACTACATAAAATACACTACCAATAGCTGATAAGCTATTACTTAAAACAAAACAATGGTTGGCAAGAAATTCCCATAGTGTTTTTTATTTGCACTTATTAAATTTATTGGGGTGACTTTGGTTGGCAGAAATTACATAGGTTCCAGGTGTACAATACTTCATGATAAAGCTGGGCCTCATTCAAAGCTGTCCTGGGCCACAGGTTGGCCATGCCTGGTGTAAAGTAAGGTGTCATGTTACAACCTTGTGATATTGGAGATCTTAGTTAACTGAAATTTTACCAAAAGCCATGTTTTGTGATTTAAAAAATCTGTTTGTTTCTTTTTTTTTTTCTGGACACGTACACTGAAGTACAGTAAAATAAGGGAAGTGTGAACCCCACTCTCTTGGGTTCAAACTTAGAAAAATAAGACATCACTTGCCATTGCTGAACACCTGGATTTTCCAGCAGGCCATAGCATCCCAATCACAGGTACAGGTGAGGCAATTATCTCCTTTCTACTCTTTCTGCTTTCAGGCAAATGCTGTTGATGTACAATAATTGAGTTTGCCCGGGTGTCTAAAAAAGAAAGGGCATGTCATCGAGAAGTACAGCTGAGCCCTTCATTTTCATGTCTCTCTGAAACTTAAAATATTCTTGTAAACTATGTAGTACATAAATGATGTACAATTTAGAGATTACTGAATGAAAACCCACGCACCCACTTTCCAGCTCAAAAGTACAATACAGTGAATAATTTAGGAACTCTCTCCTATGTGAGCCCCTCACTGACTTCACAACCAGGATGCTCCAAAAGTGATCAATTCCCTGATTTTGGTTTAATTATTGCCTTGCTTTTTCTTATAGTTTTACACCTATACCTATACCCATGAGCAGTATATTTCTATTCTGCTTATAGTTAGACTGTATGAAGTTGAGTTATCCTATATGTATTCTTTTGTGACTGTTTTATGTGCTAAATATGTTTTTGAGGTCAATCCATACTGAAGCTATTAAATGATGAGTGTTTTATTTCTGAGTCATACTTTAACTTTTTATTGTATTTTTAAACTGTATTATGTTTAGCATCATTTGCATGTATTTATAATGAGTGAAATAGTTGTGGACCTAATTCTACTATCTTTTATTTTTATCCTCCCAACTTTCATTAATGGTGCCTATTTTCTTGTTTTTAACTTAGAGCTGCTCATGTTACTGCAAACTTTGTATGTGGGAATTATTTGAGGCCTGGGTTAGAGGAATTTGCCTGTAGCAAAAGCTTCCATTTGTTATGTCAGACATCATGGTGCACCCCCACACCTGGAACACTTTAAATTAAATCTTTGGCTTGTTGATATGTATGGCACAATAATGTAAATGTAGACAGTGAGTCCATATGATGGAGTCCAACCTGTGGTTAGGTAGTCTCAGGAGAGCTAATTTATTCTCCCTCAACTCTGTAACAGGTTCCAAATTGGCAGCTTTTCTTATTTTTGTGTGTAGCAAGATTATTTCTTCTTCGATTGTGTGGGTCTGTTTTTATACAGAGGTGGCTTATCATTGGTGCTCTGGACATCTTTCAAAAAAGAATCTTAAAACAAGTTTTCTAGAGTTTGTAAGAAACCCTCTGGATGAAAGCAAACTTGGGTGCTTAATTATCTACTAATTTTCGCTTTAACTTTGTTTTTGGCCCCTCTGAAATTGGGTTGATTCAACTCATCCATGCATTATAACTTTTTAAAAAATATTTTATTAAGTGTGATTATTTTTATTCTATACTGAGAGACATTGACATCCACCCCTCCCCCCTGCCAGAAGTAATTGATGAAATTCCAATTCCTATGCTATTTTTTCTATCTCCTTGTGTTATTTTATTAATATTTTGTTTATCTCACTAGTTGGTTCAACTATGGGAGTTAAACATAATTTTATGAATTTTTACTAAAAAGGGATTGAAGATGCACAAGTTGTAACCATTTTTCTTTATAGTATACTGTAGATTTTGTTGAGCACTCACCTGGTGTATTCAAACACAAATAGAACTTAGTTTAGGGTTTTAAATTTTATTGCTAATACACATTCATGTTTTTGACCAATTAGATTATTATTTTAAGACATAGTGCACCAAAGCACAAGTCAATTTATTTCCATGATAGTTTATTTTCTATATTATTCAGTTCTGTATATGCTGAATACATTTTCCTATTGTGCAAACAGACTCAAAAATTTATTTTAAGTCTCCTGCTGCTTCATTTTTAAGTTTCCAGTGTTTACTTTAAATCTTAAAATCATTAACTCTTTTAACAAAATCATGATTTCTACTTCTTCACTCAGTTCTCATCATATGTACATGATATAATTTATGTAGTCAATTTAGAAGAAATACATTGTCCTTTGTTGTTTATATCAAATAGTTTCCTTCAATTTACAATTACTTGGTTATTAGTAGTCACTGGACTTAACAGATTATGTGCAAATTTGTATTCAGCTTTATTCGTTTCCACATGTAATATCTTTTATATGCTTGAATACTGATTTATTAACACTGTCCTGTTTCGGTGACCATTCTTTCAATGGGTACTATAGCTTTTCTTCTAGACCAGTTTGAATAAGCTCTTTAAAAGAACACTTCATTGACTAGTTTTGTACATTTGCTTGTTGTTGTTGCTCTTCTGTCAATACATGAATATATTAAAACCAAGGTAGCTGGCTGGGAAGAGTCTAGGAAATATTTAAAGCAAGCTTGCCTAACCAGTGGCCTGTGGGCCGCATGCGGCCCGGGACAGCTTTGAATGTGGCCCAACACAAATTCGTAAACTCTCTTAAAATATTATGAGATTTTTTTTGTGTGTGATTTTTTTAAGCCCATCAGCTTGTATTAGTGTTAGTGTATTTTGTGTGTAGCCCAAGATACTTCTTCTTTCAGTGTGTCCCAGGGGAGCCAAAGGTTGGACACCCCTGATAAAGAATTTTAACTAGCATGTTAAACCTTTTATGAAATATTCTGCCTTTCCAAATATTTCTGGATTCTTACTCATTTAGTAGTTAGCATGGAATCATCACATTGTTTCCGTTAACAATCCCTACTTACTGTGTAATTATGGTGGACTTTTAAGGTTGAAGAGTTCTGTTGGCAAACATAATCCCCATAAACCACTGTCAAACATGACTTTGCAAATTTCAGCTATATGTACCCGGTTTGAATAAGATCTGAATGAATTCTACGTCTTATGTGACTCTATAGGCTCTGCTCACTCTACACCTTTTAAAATTTTTTATTTGATTTTATTGTTTTTGACAGAGACAGAAGGAGACAAGGAGAAGGTAGAGGGCCCAGAGAAGTTTCCGTAGTTGTACGTCATTGGTTTTTGCCATGGTTTCATTCCACACAGGTGGGCAGGGGTTGAGAAGGGTGGGAGCTGGGCTGGGGGCATCCCGCATGGAAGGCATGTCCCCTTAAGCCAGGGGCTGAACCAGGGGGTGAGAACCAAACCAGGGGCCTAGCGAATGGGAAGCACACCCAGCACACCCAGTTCAGCATGTGGGTCCAGGCTGGGAATTGATCCTGGGTCCCTGGGGCTGCAAAGTGAGTGCTTAACCAACCCGCTGAGCCATCCCATCTTCCCCTCACTCTATACCTTTCTCATCTTACCTTTTAGCTCTTTCCTTTTGCCTCACTAGGTAGTAGCCTAGTGAGTTGCTCCTTAGTTAGCTGCCCAAAAGGGCCAGTTTTATTTTCACTTTAGGTCCTTTGAACTTGCTCTCCTCCCTCCTTAGAATTTGTATGACTGGTTCCTTCTTTTTGTTCAGGTCTCATCTTAAATGTTACCTCCCTAAAATGTCCCTGGCTTCCCATTCTAAATTATTGTTCATGACCATTCACATGTTCCTATATTGTGTTATTCACAGAACCTGTAAGTACCGGAAATGAGCTTGTTCTTCCTACTAAAATGTAGTTTCCACCAGAGTAGGCCATTATCTCTCCTATTAACTTCAATATCTCTAATACTTGACTATGTGTCTGGCACAACCAGGCACTCTTCTTTTTTTATTCATAATGAAAAAATTAATTTCTTGGTTATTTTGAGGATAAGTACTCTTATATTAAATAAATCAGTGAGTGAGTCTAAGTGATAGAATTCTCCTCAATACCATATTATTGTTATAATAATCATTTATAACATTTTATAGTCTTAGTTTTTGAAGCATATTTACATACTTTACATCATTATCTTCAGTTGTGTGGGAACAATTCTGAATATCATAAGGTTATATGAAAATGCTTATATAACAGCAGTCTGGTGATACAAAATATTATCTTACATTATGATGGGAAATTTTATGTTCAGTATAGTTTGCTTCATCCTCTATAAATACCTTTATTGGGAATAAAAATGTTGTGTGAAGAAGCAGTTACCATGACAAACTTAGATGTTTTAATAATGCAATTGAAATTTCTCTGTATAAGTCAAAACTAAATGTCACGCCTGGCTTTTTCAGTTGTGTGTGTGAAGGGCTTACATCTCTCAGTATAACACTTGATTCGGTAGAACTAAGCTTCTGGAATCCAGTTGGCCCCATCCAAATATGTTTGCCACGTACGTGTTAAGTCCTGACATGAAAAATGTAAAATGCTCTAAGAATGTGGTAAAATTTAAACAATATCAAAAAACTGGGCCTTCTATTTGCCCCTCCCCCCTTTTATTTTTGGTATAAAAAAGTGATACACCCCTTAGTGGCTTCAAGCAACAGTCCTTTCTGAACTTGCAATACCATGGGCTGACGATCTGGGCTAGGCCCAGTGGGCTGTTCTTCAGGTACATCTTGGATTGACTTTCGTAGCTGGTTGGTACTGGATAGCTTCCTTCCCATGTCTGGCTGCTGACTGTAATGGTGGAGGCAACTGTGCCGTGTATCTCCAGCAGACAATGGACTAAGCTTCTTCTCATGGTGGCAACAAAATAGGAAGAAGCCCCAATGTACTAGCACCTGTCAAGTCTCTGCTTTGGTTTTGTCTGCTTATGTCCTATTGACTAAAGTGTGTCACAGGGCCAAGACCAGAAACCAAGAGGTAGAGATATACATTCCGCCTCTTAATGATGGAAGCTGTAAGGACCCATTGTAGAAGGGTGTATTTAGAGGAATGAGAGGAATTGGTGGTCAGTTCTGTGACTTACATGAAGGGGTTCCTAAAAATCATCTTTTCAAAGCAAAACCTCACAGAGGGATGGAATTTAAAAGCACAATGAGTGAGTGAGTGCTTTTCTGACTTAGCTGAATTCCCAGCTAAGTAGTAGTTCTCACATTTTAGTGTGTGTAAGAAATAGCTTATATACACACTGATATGTGGATTCTAACATCCTTCCTTTATCCTATTTTCATTCAAAATACTTAAGGTGGGCTTAAAAATTAATTAATTCTTTCTTTCTCTCCCCCCCCCTTTTTTTAACCTACCTATGTACTGTGATGTAGGAGCTCTAGAAGAACTGTATTTTCCTAAAGGCAATAAAAATAATATGCATGTTTATGTCTAGACAAGAAGTATGAAGCAATTTGTTGAAAGTTTTTATTTTTTTGACAATTATGTTTTATCTGAAAAGAATTGGGTAATATACTCTTGTTTTCTTTAACCTACAGCAAAAATTCAAGTTAAACTCTGTTAAGTTAAATTTCTATTTACCCATGTAATAATTTTTTCATGAAAATAAACTTAAGGAATATGGAAAAATATGTTAACATATATATTATACAAGTGCAAAGTATTGTTAGATTTAATGCTATACTTTGAGTCAGCTTTTATAAGAAGTGTTTGTCTACAAAGATATTTCTCATTGATTTTGAATATTATAGGTTTAAGAAAAGGGAGTAGCTGAAATAGGAAAATAGCAAATTAGATATTTTTTCCCAAGGGGTATGTATTCTGTTTCTAAATACAAATAAATCAGAAAAACTATATTTAATTTGTAACTATTTTACAAAATATTTATGTAAAACTGATTCAAAAATATTTTTTTTTCCAAAAAATTTTTAAAGATTTTTTTTTATTGTTTTTGACAGGAGAGAGAGAGAGAGAGAAAGAGAGAGACAGAGACAGAGACAGAGACAGAGAGAAGGGGGGAGGGCCCAGAACAGTCTTTACAATGCACATCATTGGTTTTTTATACACAGTTTCATTCCACAGGTGCGTGGGGCTGCACCAGGCAGGAACTGGGCTGGGGTCTCACCAGTGAGAACTGAACTGGGGGCACTCCCCAGTTCAGCATATGGGTCCACACGGGCCGGGGCCAGGATTCGATCCTCGGTCCCCGGGGCTGCAAAATGAGCGCTTAACCCACTGAGCCATCCCAGCTTTCCCTCGAAAAATATTTTAATAACATGATTTTACTAGTAATAATTTATATTTTATCTTGTAAATTTGATTGGTATCTGCTTAAACATAGGTAAACCATCTGCTATGTAAGTAATCTCTACTAACAATTCATTATGGAGCAAGATAGTAGATGAATGTAAAGTTAGAAAATAAGAAAAGATAAATTTATGTGTAATAATAATTGGTTTTTGAATAATATAAAAATGTCCTGGGCGACATGTTGGGTTTAGTACTCTCTGGCTGTATCTCCTTGTTTGAGTATCAAGTTGGGAATCTAGGTTTGTCTTTAAAATCCCAGAGGAAGAAAATTCTCTTCTTTGCAACAACTAATAGGAAGATGCAGGAACACTTTTGGGGAATAACTTTACCTCTGGAGACTAACCAATTAAACAGTTTTATTATCAACTAATAAAAGATTCCCAGTGTGCTGTTTGTTATTTTATTTTCTGAAACCATAATGAAAACTGAGGGGAAGCTGGGATGGCTCAGTGGGTTAAGAACTTGCTTTGCAGCCCTGGGGATCGAGGGTTGAATCCTGGCCCGTGTGGACCCATATGCTGAACTGGGGAGTGCCCCCAGTTTGGTTTTCACCAGGGTGAGACCCTGGCCCAGTTCCTGCCCTGTGCAGCCCCGTGCTCACCAATGGAATGAAACTATGTGGAAAAACCAATGATGTGCAACTATGGAGACTGTTCTGGGCCCTCCCCCTTCTCTCTGTCTCTGTCTCTGTATCGCTCTCTCTGTCAAAAACAATAAAAATAAATCTTTGAAACAACAACAAAGGCCTGCAGGAGACCCAATACAAAAAAATATAAGATTACACATGCCAACTGAGGCTTTTTTTTTAAAAAAAAAGAAAACTGAAAATATTTTGTTGTATGAAGATAATATCAGTATGTTCTATATTTCTTAGTAAGTGATATCTTCAGATGGGAGGTAGAAATCCTGATGAATTCACTTGTGTTCCTGATTAAAAGTTAATGCCTACTTTATTTCGCTGATTATTGAATGTATTTCCAGAATAAGTCGGGAACTTCGTCCCCACCACCCCCGCCCTGTGTTTTATTTTGTAAATAACCTTTATTAGCTTCAAAGCTGCATCTTGAGCTACTTTTAAATTCTTAATTTTGTCAACTGTGATTCTTCTATCCAGGAAAATAATTGTAAAGATGCAAATAAAGAGATGATGTTACTAAGTATTTACTTTTGTTATTTGTCTTCTAAGATATAATTCAGAGTCCAAGTGACAAATAGCTGTCTTCCCTATTTCAATAAATTTCTCCCATTACGACATTCTTTTCTACTTTCTTGGTGACATTTAAAATCAGAAATTTAATGCATATGATTTAAGTTTTTTAATTTAAATGTTCTAAGTAAGAGGTTTACTTATTTAGAAAATAAAGCAATGTGGGACCTTTCAGTACGTGTTCACTCATTCATTCATTTGCCTCATCGTTACTGAAAACCTATCGTGTGCGAGGTAATCATGGGGCCTATGATGATTCCCAAGAGATCCCCAAATGAAGACATTTCTATTTGCAATACCACAGTTTCCACTCTACATTTGCAAAAATAATTAGAGCATTGACACATTTTTATAATGTTTATTCTCACATTGGCTAATGACTCTCAATACTTCGCAATCCAGAGGATTAGATTCCATCCACTAAAGTATAAAAATTTATCCTGCTTCATTTCAACTGTAGGTAAATAAATAATAATAATACTAACAAAATAAGGTTTTATGTCCTTTTAAATGGAATGACCCTGACATTTTCTTTTTTCCTCCAAAGGAGTCATATCATCTTTAATATTATCTGGTGGAAAATTCAGTGACCTTAAAAATAGAGTTCATGGGAATTCCTCAGGCTTCAATGAGGATCCTATACCTTCCTTAGAGGCAGAGATTAGAACTGAAAGAGGCCTCAGTAGTAGACTGAACTCCTGCTCACTGAAGAGTCCAGACACCAGACAAAACTGCAGAAGTCCAGGTGGTCCACCTAGGTATCTGACCACCTGAATAACAGTAGCTTCTAACCATGCTAGGCAGAAATGAAGAGTGGCAAGTTTCCTCAAATTATTAATGCTAACATTGACACTTGCATTTTATGATAACGAGTCATAAATGAAGACTTTTTTTCTTCCAATGGCAACAGGATCCTTAGAATGAATTACGGAACGCAGCTCAAAATATATTTCAGTGTCCTATCTCCAAATGAATATGCCTCATGTTCACGTATCCTTGATACCAGTGACATTTAGTTAACAGTGATAATGATTTTGCAACCTGCGTTGTCTGAAAAGAGAATGGCCCTATAATGTGGAAATCAGCTGTTTTCTGATGGGTTTGTTTGCATACGAACAGGCTTATGAGCTTGGCCCAAATTTAGATGAAAGAACAAAGGCCTTTAATGTCATTGAAACCAACTAAAATGTCAGTGAAGTTAGAGAAATCCAATTATAATGTGAATTGGAAATTATTGGCACAGCAAAATAAACAAAGCCTCAGAAACTTTCTGAAGCCCACTCTGTTTCTAAAATTGCATTCAATTAAGATCATAAATTGACTTTATCAGTTAGGCGTGAGAGAATAAGATAGCAGAATTAGTTGCCATGCTGGGTAGTGATTTCACTCAATCAGCTGAATTCAGTGCCCATAATTCTGATGGTTTTATATGACCTAAATGCTTCTTCAAATTAGCATAGATACAGTTAGCTCATTTACAAAAAGTGTTGTCTGTCTGTAGACAAACCAGCTCTGAATGTAGATCGACATATATAGGAAATCAGAGTTACCATGCTGTGTGTGTATCTTATAATTTAGCACCATTTACTCGTAAAATGACTTCTTGTACTATATACTGTTTGTGCTACAGATAATTTATGTAAGCTGCACAAGAGAAAAGCTAAGGCCAAAGAGGTACCAAATTGGTATGATCATTCCATATTTTCTTAGCATATCTGCCTTTATTTTATTTTTTTAACTTTTCTAATCCACCCAAACTAGAGGAAACAATTCATTACTTTTCATGGAAAGCCTCTTTGTTATTACTCAGAGGGCATTTAGTTATTTATAGCACTCTTAATACCTTGACATCTTCCTTGTGGGCTTTGCTCCAGTATTTTAAGCCAGTACATATAGTGAGCATTGAAGACTGAATCCTAGTTCACAGTATCCCTGAAAGTGACCGAATCTCATATTGCACATTGAAAATGACTTTCTCAAAAATTTCTTTCCAATAATGTGGAAGCATCTCAGGCCTTTGAAGCTTGAAAAAGGATAGATTTTATAAGAATTAATGTACTTGATATTTCTAAAATTAAACGTCCCTCTATGTGCCCCTCCCCTCGCCTCCCCACCATCTCTTCTTCTGATACTGTTTCTTTCGTTTAATAGATGGTTCTTAAGTATGTAGCTTTCACAACACGAGAGGCTGGATTAAGTAATGGGACATAAAAGAGTATACTCCTGGCATTCACTAAACTTAATGTCCATTGCAAGAAACAGACAATAGACAAGTTAGCAGACAAATATCAAATTATAAATGAAAGGAAATGATGAGGGGCTGTAAGAAAGAACTAGAGGACTTTATATGCACTGGTCATGTAAGGCATCTCTGAGGAAGTGAAAATCAAAGTGAGGACTGAAGAAATCTGCTGGCGGTTTGTGTTGTGTTGTGCAGTGTGTTGTGAGTTGTGTTTATGGTTTTGTGAGCTATGTATGTCATGTTGTGTGCTGCACGTGTTGTGTAGTGTGCTGTGAACTGTGTGTGTTGTGAGCTGTGTATGTTGGGCAGAGGAGATGTGATTGATAGACTATAAAAGTCTAAAGTTCTGTGATTCAGTTTACGAATGTTCTCTCTGTCCTAATCCTTTATTTGGTAGATATTGTATTTGCTGGGAGACTGAGGGTGATCCTCTTACCTTTTCAGTGTCCTAATTCATTCCTCTTCATTTTGACCTTTTCTTTTAAGAAGGTGAGTCATGTTTTAACTTAGTTGTTGAGTTCCTAAGGTTTGCATGGATGTCCATGGATATTCAGTTGTTTTCAATGCTAACTAGAAATAGCTAATTGTATGGTGGACAGGCAGCATGTTTTGTATCACATCATTATGTACATGATGTTAGGGCTCATTTTTGTAGTGTCCATTCATTTGGCAATTTTGTTGTAACTTCTTCTTTAAAAAAAATTTTTTTTAATTGTTTTTGACAGAGAGAGAGAGAGAGAGAGAGAGAGGGAGAGAGAGAGAGAGATACAGAGACCGAGAGAGAACTGAACTGGGGGCACTCCCCAGTTCAGCACATTGGTCTGCACAGGCCGGGGCTGGGATTCGATCCTGGGTCCCCGGCGCTACAAAGTGAGCGCTTAACCCCCTGAGCCATCCCAGCTCCCCCTGTAATGTCTTCTGAACCTACAGTTGGTTTCTGTTATAATTGCTATTTTTTAATGCGATTATAATTTTCTAGGTTTAATTTTGGATGAGAGCAAAAATATTTCATTGTTCCCACTAGAAATAGCATTAATAGTAGAAATAGTCCAACCTCTTCCCCTCTAAAGGTCCTGCCTATAAGATTTATCTTCATTAGTAAATTCAAGTCACTCGCCACAAGGTGAAACTGGATTTAACTATTTTTATTTGTAAATACAGTCGCTCTACCAATTTGTTCATATGGCCAAAACTAATTAGGACCTACAATTGAGGAGGTTTTTCAGGAGATTATATAATACCAGCTGGTTGCCTACATGGGACAGATGGCCGAAAGCTTTTTAATGGAGAGAAGATAATATGTTGGCTTAGAGAGGTCTGAATAAGAGACTTCATGAACTCTGTTCTTCATTTAAGTAATGGTCTATAATAATATTTTTACAAGCAATAATTTCATGAGAATGAAGACTAGCATTATAAGCATGTTCATTTGCATTCAGCATTTACCAAGTTGTAAAACAGCAATTTTTGTTTTTTGTTTCAATGCATACTTGTAGATGTCTGTCTACACACCCACAGCAAAGAATGAGGCTATGTATGTTAAAGCCCAAGGTCAGATTCCCCCTCATCCATGCCCATCTATCCCCCACTTTCTTATGTCCATGCCTTCACCCTCTGGTTCCTCTGTGTTGTGCTTTGCCAGGGTAAGTAAACCCACCTTGTTGTTTTCAGGAACTGACAGGGCAAAAAAGCATTTCCTGTACAGTCATCAGAGTGCATTTGATGAATGTGCAGAAAAAAAAAAATTTTTTTTTTCTTTTTATTTTATTTGAAAGCTCTGAGGAGTCCATTACTTGAAGCACAATTAGATTTTTAGTGGTCTCTAGGAATAGTGTGCTGGTGAGGATGGTGGCGGTGGCGGTAATGGTCTCTCTAACAGATAACAGATCATCTGGCACCTTGATCTTGGACTTCCCAGCTTCCAGAATGTGAAAAATCAGTATTAGTTATTTAAGCCACAGAGTCTATGCTATTTTGTTACAACAGCTCTTTCTGACTCAGGCAATCATGATTTCTAATTGAGAGAGGAGTGATTCTGTGAGCCCTGTTTTATCCAATTCTTGTAAAAATCACGAGATAACATATCTTTGTTAATACTGATTTTGTAGCAGGAAATCTATGCCAATTTTTAATTTGTGTTTTTAATGCTGTCTGTTCTTCTTACTGTATATTCCTTCTCATTTTAGCCAGGCAACCAGGTTCTCCCTTTGGGGATTTGGCAGGGCAGAAAATAAATATGCTTGAGGCCAGACATGCTTCTATAAAATTTTTCAATTGGTTGTGGAGGTGGCAGAAGTTTTTCTCAGGGGAAGGGAGGGAAGGATTCTTTTTCCTTCCAGATCGGAAGAATACACACGTTCTTTAGGGTTCTGTGAGTATTGGGGACCTCTGTAGGTTGTGGCAGCATCCGGACAGGAGGTAAGACATCTGAGCATGCAGCCTCTTGAGACATCAAGGCCCAAGATCCTGTTCCAAGGTTGATGCCAGTACCTGGATCCAGGCAGAAGATGCCTGCATCCCAAGCATAACACAGAAGCAACAGAGCTTCTGTCTGAGATGTTGGCTGAGACAATGAATGAGGAATGATTTGGAACAATGGCCTTACTGATGGCTGAGGCTACTCAGGGCTTCAGCATATATAAGAACCTGAGATCTTCCTATGATCTTGGTTTGATGTGGTGGTTGATTTTCCATCACAAGATGTGACTTTAGCAGAGTTGGATTTGTATTGATTTAAGAAAATGAAGATATTGGCATTTTGGGGAATGTGGATTTTGGACTGAGGTTAAACTCAGTACAGTTTCTTATATAACCAAGTACAGTGTTTACCTACACAATTCTTATGGACTCTGATATTAATAAGCAGCCCAGTGTTTTGGCAGCTAACAGTTCATGGCGATGTCTTCCAATGCAGTTTAATTTTTTACAGTTTGTGTTGTTTGCTGAGCCAAGATGTGACTACAAAAACCTTGTTTATGTTCTTACATCCTCTAAAATATCTGGGCTGTCACTTTAATGCTTGACTTCCACCATTATATTTGTTCTTGAGAATATAATTTTTATAAAAGCAATATTTTTTATTGATACAGTGCTTGTTTTCTTGGATTCTCAGGAGACCATAATCAGCTAATAGTACTCATCATGAAGGGAAAAAGTAAGAAACAAAGGATGGGGGTAATTTAAAATAAAGTAGGCTCTTTCTCTAGAACTACATGTTTGTTTGTTTTGTTCTTCTGAGAAAAAGGAGGGATACAAATGAATTTAAATAGGTACAGCTCCATAATAACTGTGTTAAATGTAGCTACCAAAAAGGCCCACATTTTGTTTTTATGAATATACCAGTCTCTCTGTCATATGGGGGACTAGGAGGTATTGATTTTATTGACCAAACAGTGCATTTAGCCAACACACTATTGCTTGGAAACATTTCAACCTAACATTATTCTATGATGATTACGTAGTTGAAAAATTGGTAGAACAAACAAGAATATTTGTGGATATTAAGGATTTCTGGGAAATCTCCACTGTTAATGGCCATTGTGTCTCATTTGCAGCCATAACAAGGGCTCCCCCTGTGGTCTGGCTTGTGGTGGGTGAGACACCTTCTGTAGTTGTCTTGGAACACCCTAAATGTGCATATTTAAAATTCCTCTAAGCAGCGTGCTAGTTGTATCCTTATCGGGCATGTCACACACTCCTTTTCTGGATCAAACCATGAATGCTACGTTTATTCCGTCTTCCGAGAAGAAAAACAAACAAACAAACAAATAAAAAACAAATAAAACAAAACAACAGTCAGACCTGCCCCCAAGATGGTTTCAGCTCTTCTTCCTGCAGCTTTTCTTTTTGGAATCAAGTCCTAGTCAGTAAGCACTAGTAGTTTCCATCCCCTCTTATACAGTTCTAAAGCAGGATTATGGGAGGAAAGGTTTTATTGCAAACACCCAAATAGCATTATATTATTACCTGTTCCATTCATTAGTTTAGAAGCTTTCATTAAGAGGTGAACTGTGGTTTAATTAAAATCTAATATTCCTTTGTGATTCCACTCAAATCCTTATACAGTACAGTGTTCCCATGGAGAATAGATGAGAAGCTTCAAGCAATAATCAGATACTAGGTTTTACTCTTATTTGTCTTTCTCTAACTTTGGAAACTCAGACAGCTTAACCCTAGAAACGGAGGCAGGGTTAAAGGGTATATTGGAGCTTAGATTTTTAAAATATAAATCTGAAATGTATTGCTATTCACTAAAGAATTCCAAGTTCTTGCATTCTATGTTACTTTGTCCACATATTTTTGAGGCAGAGGGCTCAAGTTAAGCATGTAATAAATATCTTTCTCTCCTTAATGTGCATGGCATTCAAACTGCCTCTGTCGTCTTTTCCTACAGTGTGCCACACCTTACGAGCAAAGTGGGACTGGACTATGTTGAGGACACAATACCATATTTTAATGCTAACTCAATGGTTGCTACCAGGATATGGCAAAACCTTCATTTCCCTTCCCCATTTGCCACCATCATAGGTTTCTGAACTTGTTCACCTCATTCAGACTCTTACTCACTCCAGTGTTTCTTGTTGCTTTGGCATTTGAAGTAAAATAGATTTCATTTCCTCTCTTTTGAGAATACCCTGATCTAGTTACTAGCCAATGATCCTCAATGATAGCTCTTCCTTCTTGTCAATAGCTTGTAGGTACCAGGGAGAAGTCTCTGATTTGTATGGGATTTGGGGGTAAGAGGAGACAGGGATATGGGGGAGGAGGGGATAAAGATTTAGAGGAGAGAGCAGAATACCTAGGAGTGCTAATACCTGCTGTGTATTTACCAGCTTTGTAGTTTTGCACAGTGTAATCCTTTGGGGCACCACTTTCTTCATTGATGAAATTGAGGAGTCTGTGTTTTATGTACTTTCTGGGATGACAAGAGACCATGTACCTAAGTCATGGGATGTACATTTGGTGTTAGATAAAGGGTACTTGTTATTATTATTTTTTCCCTCTTATTATCTTCATCCTCCTTTCCCAAAGGCATTGCCTATCTATGCTCCAGGCTCCATGGGTGACCCTCTTCTCAGAGTCATTCTTCATGGGGTCTTTTTCTGTCTACAAGGTCCTGTGACCCTGGTCCTCCCACAAAGAGCTGTGTAACTGGAGGCTCTGGAATGCCCCATTGAATTGTACATGCTGTGACCACCTACCTTACCTTGAAAAAGGGACAGGGGTTCTAAGTCAAGTTGGCAGTTATGTGGTCTGTGTGATTCTTTGGTTACACGCTTCTCTCTGGGATACCAGCTCTAAACAGGCAGGGCCTGGGTTTCATTAATTAATCTCTTTCCAAATCCCTAAAGTCTAACATAATGATGCATGGCAGAGCTCTACAAATTAAATGAACTTGTGAGTGAAGGTGCAGGTCATTCAAGTAATGTTCAGAGTAATACTTACTATGTAAAGTAAAATAACCAAGCAGGAACAAAAACATCCCGTAGTTTAAATATGGAACTAAACTGTAGACACTATAAAGCTATTAGGGAGACACAATGGAACACCATGAGTGTCTTGTATCTCTGATACACTAGATGAAGTCCCAGACACGAATGAGGGATCCTGGGAAGGTTGGAACCCTAAATTCACAATGAGTTCAGTGAACCCACGCTGTCGTATCCAGATGGATTCATCCTGACCCTTGTTGCTACATTGAAGAAACATGTCTCACAATCTTTGAGCTGTGAAGCCCAGCTTGGTGTGTCAGGAATTCTCAGGGAGCGATCCCCAAAATTGCAGATTTGAAATTTCTGGAGTTCCCTCTAAAATCTCTTCTCTTTGATTTTTATTTGAACATGGTTCCATGAGCTCCAAATCATTAAGACTAGTATTCAATTTCATATAGTAACTATCTATGGCCCAGAGAAGACAAGTGCTGAAAGCAAGTCCTACTCCACGCTGGGATATGACGTGTTCAAAATTATACTTCACACCTGGAACCACCGATTATCATATTTCCATGTCATGATATGCATATACCAAAAAATATACATTATAGGTCGGATAATTTTCATTGTGACGACCTATGTACATATATGTGAAATTTATTACAATTGTTATTTCATGTTTTTTATCTTATAGAAACACTTTGGACAATCATATTCAATCTAAACCTAGCTATCAAGGCAATAGAATATTTTGTCCTTCTAGTTTTATTCCTAAATGTTATGCCAAGTTCTGTATGCAAATAGCTTAGTTACAGAAGCAATGTTGAGGCAAGGGTCCAATTTGCCCTTTTGTTTCAATGAACAGCTCATGGATGCAATTAGTTGCATGTATAATGAGGATTAGAAAGGTCAGAAACTTTGTCCCATTAAGTGGAACACTGAATAATGAAGAATTTTAACCCCATATGGTCAATAAAGGAACATTGGCACAAATCTGGTAATGGCAAGACATTATTTAATGGTCTCATCAACCTGGAGCCATGGTTTATTAACATTTTCTGGGAACCTCCTTTATATTCTTAGAACTTTAAAGAATGTATCTTTGAATTGATTAGTAACCCTTAGCTTGTATTAATTAAATAGGTGATCTTATGATGGTTTATTGATATGCATGGCAAGCTGCCTTAGAATTGGCAACCCCTTATCCTTCTCATGGATGCATGTATCAGAGGCCACATACCAATAAGCAAGGTTAAGTCTGTCTGATTTTTATGGAGATATGAAAATTATCAATTTTAGGACAAGGATTGGTCTCTTAATGTCTAGGAATTTCCCATCCTCTGTGCAGAAAAATGCTTTTAGCACAGCATAGCTGATACTCGTCATGTTTTCTTTTCTTTCAGATTCCAATTTGTTAAAAAAAAAAAAATTACTTTCTAAGTAATTGTGCTTGTCTAACCAGTAGGCCATGAACTTCAAGAGGAAAAGTCCCTTGTGTATTTATTCAAGGTTGTGTCCCTTGCGCTGAGTAGGGTGCCTGAGATATGACTAGTACAGATTTTTCAAATGAATACAACTAAGGGATCTCGAGGTCCGCTGATCGAATTCAATCAGGTTGGTGCACACCCATAACTGGTAACCTCTGGGATGGCTCAGTGGTGAGGGTGCTCTCCTCCCATGCGTGAGGCCCCTGGTTCTGTTCCCGCCCCAAGTGGCCCCACATCCACCTGTGTGCAGTGAAACCATGTCACAACTAGTGATGTACAACTATGGAGACTGCCCTGGGCCCTCCCCCCTTCCATACCTATCTATCTATCTATCTATCTATCTATCTATCTATCTATCTATCTATCTATCTATCCATCCAATCCATCTACCTACCTACCTATCTTCCTCACCTCAAAAACAATAAATAAATCTTTAAAAAGTGAAAATGACTAAATTAAGTATTAATTGGTCATCTTCATCATCTGCACATGTTGTAGAAGATTCTTCTACATAAAAGTAGTTGGTGCTGGCCTTGGGAACAAAATTTAACTACTGTTTTCTCACTTTTCTCTACCTCAGAACAAGTAAGTATTATTGACATACCGTACTGTATTTTTCCATGTATAAAATGATACTTTATCTAAAATTGTTAGACCAAAAATTAGGGATCATTTCATACATGGGAGTAATCAATTGAAAGAATCTCGCACTTACACAACAGAACAGCCAATACCTTGTCTCTGCAAAGAGGCTTCCTCCAATCACTAGCCTTCGTTAACTCTGATGTCATAAATAGCTGATGCTAATAAAACCAATTAGAACTCTGACCGCATCCTGTTGGGTATGATAACATTTTGACATTATTACACAGATATGAAGGTTAATGTCAGAACAATATTTTGAGCACTCGCACATAAAAAAAAAGTGAAAACCTCTTATTTTGCAAAATTCAAGTTACTGATATGTAGCTTAAAAATATTACCTAGGGGAAGCCAGGATGGCTCAGTGGGTTAAGTGCTCACTTTGCAGCGCCGGGGACCAAGGATCGAGTCCCGGCCCCAGCCTTTGCGGAACCATGTGCTGAGCTGGGAGCTCCCCCAGTTCAGTTCTCTCTCTGTCTCTGTATCTCTCTCTCTCTCTCTCTCCTCTGTCAAAATAAATAAATAAATAAAAATATTAAAAAAAAAATAAATAAATATTAAAAAAAAAATTTTACCTAATTACTATATATGTATTTAGTATTTGAATACTTAAAAATATATAACAAATGTGTTTCATTTTATGTTTAAAACATTGATGTCTTAATGTTGGGTTAGAAAAGTAGGTGTCGTCTTATACGTGGGGACATCTTCTATACAGAAAAATACAGTAATAACTACATACCACCATTGACCGCTCCAAATAGACACACAGTTATCATGGGGACACCAGAAGAACACAGAAGATTTTCTTCAGGGGAGTAGTAACATGAATGACACAAGTGACTACTGCTTTTTTACCATTTGGGTTTTAGCTTTGTGTTGCCATTCTTTTCTCCTCCACAAAAACTGTGAATGTATCCACCCAGTCATTGGGTGCTCTACTTCCCAATAGCACCCAATCCAGAACAAAATCATTTTCTTGACCCTTCCACAAAATCACCTCACACAAGCCCAAATCCTCTAGCAAGCTCCTCTTAGTACCCTCTACTGAGGTCCCCATGCCCACAGTTCCAGGTGATCTCTGTTGCCTTTGTTGCAATGAGCCAATAATCCTGACTTTGCTTGATTACTGACTGATCTGTCACCAGGGGGTCTTTGGCTGGAGGGCGTCTACATGAGTGTTGGAGTTAAAATAGATGTTGTCTCATCTCATATTGAGCTTACATTCTTATCAGAGAGATAGACATTAAACAACATAATTTACCAATCTGTGGATAATTGCCAATGAAATCAATGCTTTACAGAAATAAATTTGGCGGTGAGTATGTAAAACAGGTCTAGAAGTTTCACTGAGAAAATGTGTCTTGAGCTAAGAGGTGAGAAGACTAAAGAAGAGAAAAGTTTGAAGGGTCCAAGGAAAGGACCTGAGAAAGTGGGGTGCTCTGGAGACCCTTGGAGAAGACCAGTGGGAATAGAGTGCTGGGGTGGCATGAATTGGATTTTGGAGGTATTGGATATTTTGGCTTTTTTTCCCCAAAGAGCAGTTCTCAGCCATTGACTTTTCAGAAGGAGAATAATGACGTTATATCACAGTGCATTGTACAAAGATTTTTGTATGTTTTATGAAGATGTTGATGAGGATCCATAGTGGATGTAGGAAAACTGGCTAAGAGGCTTAATCAAGTAAGAAATAATAAACATCTCAATTATAAGGGAGGACGTAGAGGTGTAGAGTTGTGGACTCATTTTGGATATATTTTATTGTTAAAATAGGATTGGGTAATGGATTAAGGCATGATAATGTGAGTGAGAGGGATGTGTTCTGACTTGGCCAACTAAAAAGATGGTACTGTCCTTCATTGGCTGACTTCACTGATGTCACAAAACTACTAAATCTTGGAGCTGAAGCTGAAATCTTCTGTTTTCCCAAGCAGCTCTTCCTTTTGTGGTCAATCCTATGTGTATTATAAAAACAAGTACCAGGGCAGCCCGGAGCTGGGAGGATTTCAGAACAGGTTTGGAGATTGGGGTGCAGCAGGCAGAGGCCGTATCTTGAAACATAGCATCATGTCTTTGTAATAATCCATTGTTCGGAAAGCTCTCTGTACATTCTGAGATCAGTCACTTTAAAGCTGACTCAGAGTCACCTGAAGAGGAAAGGGTGTTTTCTGGAAGTAGAGATGGGGTAGTATGTTGGAGAGAGAAGAATGAGGTAGAGGAAATGTAACTGTATGTAAGGAAACTCCCTCTTTCTGTTAGATTTTTGTTAGAATTTGGTCTTTATTTTGTTTTTAATGTATGTATCATCCTTATATCCATTCACTCATTACCTTCATTTAAAAAACATTTTAAAAGAGTGATTAATTCCTGTGTCTTCTTCCAGAACTTGAAGATAAATAACAATGACTAATTGTTATATAATGGAGAGTATGATCTAAGATCAGGAAAACTGGTTATAGTCCTAGTTCTGTTTCTATTTTTATATCTATTTCTTTAAATAATTTATTCTTTCTTTGCCTTTATCGTATGAGCAATATCGGAGTAAAAACAACATATCCTGGTTACTTAATAAACCTGCCTTTATTTAGTAAAGAAAAAACATAAATGTTCCAATGGGCAACATTGTGGAGCCAGTAATATACTGTGAGCTTTGATCTCTTATAAAATGGGGATAATATTACTGTGTGTTTAAGGTTTTTAGGATAAACACATATGACATGTAAGACTGTATTAAATGCTAAACAACCTAAATAAATATTAGTCATACTAAATATTAAAACACAAATGAACTAAAATATGTATCATGGGAAAAAAGTCATACGTTTTATCACTTTTCATACAACGGAAAAATACTGTAATTTTTATTTGTAACAGATACATGTTTCTCGATTTAATAAAGTAAGATGTAGAGCAATAAGAGTACTGTTAATTCCCACTTTCACTGAACATTCTCTCACCCATGAAAAACTTCAAGGCCTCAGCCCCTTCTGTTTCATTTAATATCATTGGTTTTAGATGTCTGGAGGGCTGTGTGTTTTCCCTCTCCATTCCCTCCCACTTCTTCTGGATGGTTTCTGTCTGTGTAGCTCTTAAGAGCAGCGTCTCATCACAGTTCTCTGTAAGAGTGCTACTTCCTGACCCAGCAACTACGTCCTGGAGTCTCACAGCTACAAAGAACTCCTTCATGTGCCAATCATCCCCACTTTCCAAGTAGTGTTCTAGGCAGATGTGCTTTATCACCTGTGTGCTAGGATTGCTTTGGTCACACATCTCTTCCTAGTGGCCTAACCCATTCTGTAGCACAATTTTCATAACCATCCAGCTGATGTCCTGTCCCTTCCCTCCCTTACCACAGGTACCAAATAGAAAGCAAAGTCTTTCGGGGAATCGTGGAGGTGGTTACCAGAGTCACTGATCTCATTGTTAAGTTCACATAAAAACCACTGGTCTTACTGACTAATTACCTCTCAATTTCCTATCACTTAACCTACTACTTACATTTTTCTACCTATTTTAGAGATACCTTTTTTTTTTTTTTCTTGAGCACATATATTTATTTTCTCCTAAATTTAGAAAGATTGCATGTCAAAATACTTTCTATAACTGATGCAATGGTAAAAGTACTGTGGACTTGAATGTATGAAAAATCTGTACTAGAACATAGTCTTCTACTTACTATTAAATCATTTGAGGAAAATACATAACACTCTCTGAACTTCATCTTCCTGTACTATAGACAGAACACTTCACTGGAGGAATTTTCTGAGAAATCGATGAGAGGATGTCCTCAAAAGAATCTTACATAAGGCCTTGAAAAGTTTCTGATTTAGAGAATAATTGCAATGAAAGTTTTGTTCAAGGTTGCCCCCCCCTCAAAAAAAAAAGGAGAGATTTCTCATGAGAAATGTTGGCAAATGATCAAATGATATTCCTAAAATTTCTCTTAGCAGCTCTAGTATGTTTGATTACCTGAGGCATTAGGGAGGCTTATGTTCTCCATCAAATACTGCATGTCATGTTTGGTAGTATATTGTATTCTGCTATATTGGCAGTTTATTTTAGAAATAGTATGAGGCGTTCTGTATTAAAGTAAGCCATATGGAATTTTTCCTGCAATCCCTCTAGGTCCTGTTTTATTATTTACTTTTTCCCCCACAGCTTGTCATGTGCACAATTATGAAAGTAAAAACCATTCATTGAGAACAGAATGCACATGTTTGGGGAATGGGTTGTTGTGTCAGGCAGATAATTCACTTACTTCTTTTCATTGTAAACTTCTATTTTGTTTGAAATTATTTTGCCTTGGGAGTCACTGTTTGATTTGTATGTGTGTGTTTTCTTTAGAAACACTGATAACTTCACAATGTTCATTGATCTGGTCTTGTTCATTTTGTAATGATGGCTTTGGCCAAAGAAGGAAAGAAAATGGTGGTAAAAATCTTTTGCTAAACATTGTTAAGCCAAATCCAAGTTTCATAAAGTAAAGATTGTATATAAAAAATGAATTATAACAAATCTTCAGTATCTCTCATTATGTTAGTTGAAAACCACAAAACCAACAATGAAAACTGATACTAGTAGTGGTGAGTCTAATAGCACAGCCAAAATTCCTAGTGGTCTTGAATTAATGTAGTAACCAGCTTGATTCAAATACTCTTGTTGTTGATGATACAATTTTATTAACAAGCTGATAAAATAAACACTTGTAAACACTGCTAGGGGAAAGGAACTCATCCCTAAGTCGGAGACTGAAGAAAGTTTAGGAGTTTTCTTTACGTTCAGTTGTCACGTATTTTTGGTCCTGATGAGAAGTTATGTCGGAATTAACTTGAAGGGAAAATTTTGTCCAAATTGAATGGAGAAAAGAACAAAATAGGTTATACTTCATAAAGAACTTCCTACTATAAAACAGTTAAAAATACCCGCTAACATTTGTAAAGCATATTTTTGAGTGCATTGCTAAGCTAACAAGAACGTAGGCAGACCCTCAGGGGCCAAAAGGGAAAAGGAAAGTAAACTCCAGGGATTACAGGCTATAGTGTGAGAGCTGCTGTGTGTCCCACAGCACATTCTGGTCAGGGATATCTGTGAACTTCTATTTTGATGTTAAGAGGGGCCGGGAGAAAAAAGAACACAGCTTAGAGCTTGTGCTGGGTAGGCAATAAGAAAACAAACCTCCCTGCCTGCTACATAGATCTGGAACATCAAGGTACACAGAGTTGCACCAAAACGTGTTTGGCTCAAAACTTGGCATTGGATGAAAGGAAAAAATATTTTTTTTTTGCAATTTGCAACTATAATCCAACCCTCCATAAGCTAGAAAGTCAAATTTATATGAATGTAGATTTAAAACCAAACCAAACATTAATTTAGAGATGTCCTCAAACTACTCACAGAAGCAGAATCATCATCAAAAACCCAAGGGAGCCCCGGAGCCAGTCTCGTCTCGTGTGTTATGCTGCCTCTTCCCGGTTTCCTCCTACGGGCAGCAATGGTGAGCTCCTGTTGTGGCTTTCATTGTGTGTAAGCCAGGCCCACAGCAACTCACACGTCCCAAGTCTCCCTTTGTCCCAATTAGGCTTCGTGCACTGTGAGGTTCTCCCAGTAACTACTCTCTCCTCCCATCTTTAATCTTTTTGGATAGCAATTGTACCTTCTGATACACATTTTGCTTACACATTTGTGTTACCCTCACTGAAATCCAAGTTTTATGAGGACAGTTGTTTTACCTTTTTCCCACAACTTTATCCCTGGTGACTAAAGAGTAACTGGTAAGTGAAAGGATTTCAAAAAAGTTTTGGTTTTTTTTTTTCCAAATAGTGGAAAGCATAATATTTAGAAATAAAATATATGCTAATTGAAAACAGAAGTCTAAAGGTGAATTTCAATTGCAACTTAGATACAAATAAAGAGAGTATTAACAAGCTGGATAGTAAAAATTAAGGGAAGCATCAGAGAAAACAGAATGGAAAATATGAAAGATAGGTTAAGAGACCTAAGGATAAAGTGAGAAAGTCTAAATATGTCTGTTTAAATAGGATATGTAAATATTTAAAAAGAACAGGAGGATTTCCTATCCTTGCTAATTTGTGAATTACTATTTTTATGAAGCAGTTAATAGATGATGCTGAATTGAAAGAGATAGACATGAGTCAAAAGGGAATTTGAACAAACTTCCTTTTGCATTCTACTTAAAAATAGTTATTACCTGCACTGATTTCTTAGTCATTTTTGGATGTGGTTTCTTTTCTGGAATTACTTCAGACGTCTGAATTGTCCAGACCTCCATATCTTTGGCAGAGGTTTACAACTTTTTCTAAAATATGAGGGCTGTCTGGAAACTATCCAGCAAAGCAATATGACAAATAGAGGCAATTATGACTGGAATTTTTTGAGACTGTCCTCATAGTTTCACATAATCTCTATCACATGCTTTTTTTTTATCTCTTGAAACCCCTCCTACACTGTAAATGTATATCAAAGCATCACATTGTATACTTTAAATATGTACAATTATATTTGATGAGTATTCATCAATAAAGTTTAAAACATTAAATTAATTTTTAGCTTACAGTCCATACAAAAACAGTCCCTGCCTGGATTGGGTTGTAGTTTGTTGACCCCTGTGTTAGGAAGTCAGAGGGAAGTTGTCTGTGGTCAAGGTCCACAGGTATGACTAGCTGCCTTGCAGAGATAAGAATATCTACTACCTTCACCTATTCTACACCTAAGTCATAGATAAATTGATATCCAATTACAACTTCTCATTGGAGTACTAAGAAGCACTAAGTCCTAAGAAGGTGGCTTGTCACATATAAATATTGCAAAATAGCAAACATGCAAAATTTCCCATGACTTACCACAGGATGAACACGCCATCCTGAAGTTTCTTCTCCTCGTAACCTTACAATGCCAATGTCTTGGCAGTGACATGGCCTAAACCCTTAGGCACCAGATTCGTCATTTATCAGCATTTCAAGTCCAAAGTATTCACTGATAAAGGAAGGCTTGTCACAAAATAAATGGCTCCTCAGACTTTGGGACAGGATTTTGCAACCCAGGCAGTTATTTCTTATGGCCCTTAGCATCACATTTTAATTATATTCTATAATAAAATGTCTTTCCTCCCAGAAATTTTCTTGATGACATGCACTTTGTCTTATTAATCTTTGTATTTTCAGATTCTGCATTTGTAGTGTGTGTGTGTGTGTGTGTGTGTGTGTGTGTGTGTGTGTGTGCTAATGAAGCTAGTAGGTAACTCTTACAATATTCAGGAAAGGGAAGAACTGGAAGAAAGTAGCCAGTGCAAGAATGGGGTTGTGTCTTGGTGGAAGCCTGTTTCCCTGTGTCTATGGCTTTAGATACATGTTCAATAACTCTGATAGATATTTATTTGTGCAACATAATATAACTCAGGGCCTAGCACTTTTTTTGTTGTTTGTTTGTTTGTTTGTTTGTTTGTTTTTTTGTAGTGGGCTAGATGGTAAATATTTGGGGCTTTGTGATCATACAGTCTCTGTGACAACTGTCCAACTCCATTGTGATAGGATGAAAGCAACCAGAGGTGATACGTAAATGAATAGGTGTGGCTAGGTTCCAATAAAACTTATTTACAAAAAGAGGCAGCCTGTGGAATTGAATACATAGATTATGTTTGTTAATTTATGTTCTGGAAAAGGAAATGAGGGAACCCACTCACTCTCCTACGTGGTTGATACATGACACACAAATCATAGGCAGAGTCTCAGACTTGAGAAGTCTTTCTTCAGTGCTATTTTAAGGGCCTAGAATTGAATTGTGCCTTATACTCCCCCACCCCCATTTTCTCTACCCATCTTGCTCTAGACTCACCCAACAAACATTTACTATCTTGTTTTTAACACGTTAAAGTGAAAGCCAACCTTTTTACGAGAAGACAGCTAATCTAAATATTTGAGAGTTAATATTTCAGTGAGTGCTCTGAGCCAGTTTGGTGGCCACTGTCTCTAACTTTCTCCTGCAATCAGATGTCGTATATCTTTTCACTCTGAAAACAACACTCTTTTTTATTGTTTGTTTGTGATGGAGCGAGAGAGAAACAGAGACAGAGACAGAGACAGAGAGAGACAGAGAAGGCGAAGAGCTCAGAGCAGTCTCCACAGTTGTACATCATCAGTTTTTGACAAAGTTTCATTCCACACAGGTGGGCTGGGGCTGCACAGTGCAGAAACTGGGTGGGGGCCTCCCTCATGGGAGGCACGCCCCCACGAGCTGGGGCTGAACTGGAGCCCTCCCCCATGGGACGCTCGCCCTGGCAAGAACTGAACTGGAGGCCACACCCCAGTTCAGCCTATGGGTCCACATGAGGCCAAGGCTAAGATTTGATCCTCGGACCCCGGGGCTGCAAAATGAGTGCTTATCCCACTGAGTCTTCCCCGCATCCCTGAGAACAACACTCTTGTCTGATGTTAATATCAAAGGTTATCAGAACAAAGTAAGCCCTGATTCACACTTGGAAAAGTCTTTTGCAATAATGGTAATATTGAAAAAATATTGAAGTGTGTGAAGTTAGTAGTTCCCTCTACCGGTACTCAATTCCTGGCTCTGCCATTTTTTAGAAGTATGACCTTGACTGAGTGACCTGATCTCGCTAAATCTCAGTTGCTCTGTCTGTACCAGAGGGACAGTGTGGCGCTTTATGGTTCACTGACTGTGAATACTAAAGAAAATTATTCTTGGAAAGCACTTTGCACGATGGCTGGTCTGTAGGAGGAAGAGCTCAGTAACTGTGAGCTATTATCATTATTGCTGGTATGTCATTTAAGTACTAAATGGACTATTCTCGATATGCTCTTGCTTTCAAGACCGTAACACTTTGAAATTCTGGGTATTTTTTTTTCTGAATACATTGTTATATAAGATCAATCTTTCTTCCAAGAAAGTGCCAGCTTGCAGTTAACCAATTAAAATTTTTTGGTAATGTTGTCAGAGATTATAACAGAATGTTATGTGTGGGGGAAAAGTATTGATGGGCCAAATAATTCAGTCAAATATATTAGCAGTCTTTAACTTACTGAGACAACTGATTATTTTGAAGCCAGGTAGCTTTTATCCATCCTGATTTTTTTTTTTTTTTAAACACGCTATGCTTTCTAAGCATTCAGTAACACAGAACATTCAATTAGTTTTCCAGGAACATATAAACATAAAACTGAAATTTAGTGTAAGCCATAAAATTTCGGTGACTACTAAAAGTAGATTTTTCTTTCATACTACATTGCCTCCAAAGAGCCTAAAATGTGTATATATATATATATATATGTGTGTGTGTGTGTGTGTGTGTGTGTGTGTGTGTGTGTGTATATATATATATATATATATATATATATATATATATATATACGTATATATATATATTCTTACTGTTTGGATATCTTAAAAAAAAGTCTTCAGTTTTTACTTTTAATCTTTGGGGTCTACTACATACATTCTCAAATCATGTAAGTCTGACCTGTAACCATATATGTCTGTATCTAGTCTCCTAGAATTAGAAGTGAATATGCGTATATATTTTTTCATATTTTATATTCTCAAGTGTAACATCTTAAAGGAAAATGGAAGGAAGGAAAGAAGGAAGGAAGGAAGGAAGGAAGAGTTACAACCACAGGATACCTTTCGGTGGGCTAGGAGTGGAGGAGAATCTATCTATGAGTGTCTCTCCTAAAAGAACATCCTTACATCATAAAATTCTGCTTTATGTCTTCTTAGCCCCGCCTTTTCTCTAACACTGTGTATCCCTCCACCTCCATTGACCTCATGCATATAATGGTGATATTAGGAATGCATCTAGGAACCCTACCAGAACTACCATTCTGAATCATTTGCTGTTAACCAGTTTCTTTAGGTTTCCTCTCTAAAAATCAGAAATCAATATATGTCTTGTCTCAATATTACATATGTCTCTTGGTATAACATTGGAGACTAGGTAAAATTCATTGTATCTGAGATAACTAATCATAGCACTGAGAAATTTACCCAATAAAAACTAACTAAAATGAAAACCGAGTACCATGATGAAACCTTGATAGAGAGGGTTGCTATAAACACTGTGGACATTCAAATGAAGAAATCTCTAGCAATCACTAAGACTGCAATATAAGAAATATGAAACCATGGGATGTAAGTATGGTGTAAGAAACATAAACATACTGAGTAGAATGAACAAATCTTTTTGAGAAAACAAGTGAGGGAGGCTGGTGAAAATGGGACACTAATATAATTCTGGGTAACGTGCGTCAGAGGAGGCTGTTGAGAAGTGGAGAAGACTGAATAGTCCCTGTGACCAGTGAGAGTAGAAAACACTAAACACATGAATGCAAAATAAAAATGGAGCTCCTTTCAGAGAGCATGTGTCAACTTTGCTGATGTAAAAATAATTAAATCTAAAGGGAGCATGGTAGGCATCAACTATTGATAAAAACTTTTCTCGAGGTGCCTATTTCATAATAGAACACCCCAATCACCTAAAGTGGGGGTGTCCAACCTTTTGGCTTCCCTGGGCAATGTTAGAAGAAGAAGAATTGGCTTGGGCCACACATTAAATGCACTGACACTAACAATAGCTAGTAAGCTAAAAAACATCACAAAAAAATCTCATAGTGTTTTAAGAAAGTTTATGAGTTTGTGTTGGGTCACATTCAAAGTCGTCTTAGGCTGCGAGGGGCCCATTGGTCACAGGTTGGACAAACTTGACCGAAAGCGTGATGTGTCTCCCAACTCTGGGATTTTCCAGAATCCATAGTCTTGCTACCTGCCAACCACAGAATTATATCGTTGCCTAACACATTAGTCCCATATTCAAAGTCTCAATGTATTATTCAGACATAAAAAAAAAGTTTCCAACCCGCATCATTATTAAATAATAGGTAGATCTAGCATTTTAAAAATAAGAGTAGCACATGTATAATGAGTTACTTAGAGACGGTAACTTCATTTCATAGAAGCAGAGTGGAGGAAAGCCATTAAAAGATGACCCAGTGTCTTTAAGAGTGCAAGTCCCAGGTACATCATTTCCCTGGTTCTTAGAGAATGAAAGTCATCGAGGACCTGTGCTACAGATAAGTGGGAGAGAGAGAGAAATGGCTATGGCATATGTTAGCAGCCTCTGAGAAGCAGGAGAAATAATAAAACTTGCTTTAAAATATTTTAGTGTTATACCACGTGAGAACTAAACCACAGAGCTTTGCATGTTTATTGGTGCTGATTTTTTTTTAAAGTAGTATTGTAAAACTTACCAAAGATTATGTAATAGATGCTTGCCTCTCTTTTTATTAGTCTGTCTTTAAGGGAAACACTCAGAAAGAACAGAAAAATATCTTGTATAAAATGCACACATATGTGGTAAATGGCATCTAAAACAATTTTAAACAGTTTTAATGGGGAACGTATTTAAAGCTCATCCAAATTTTAAGTAGCCTGTTTATAAGTTGTTCCATGTCTGAAAACTGAGGTTCTGCATTCGCACCATTTTATTCCACAGGCATTACACAGAGTAGGTCCAAAGGGAACGTTTCCTTGAAAATTGTATTTGTTAGCCAAGGCTTCCATAACAGAATACCACACACTGGGGCGGTTTGTACAACAGAAACCTCACACATCTGGAGGCTAGAAGTCCAAGATCTAGGTGACAGCAGTTTTGATTTCTTTGAGGCCTCTCTCTGTGGGTGAGAGATGGCCACTTCTCACTGTGTCCTCACATGGTCTTTCCTCCGTATTTACACATCCCTGGTGTCCGCCTGTCCTAATTCTATGTAGGGACATCAGTCAAATGGGATTAGGGTGCACCTGAAAGGCTTCATTTTAATTTATCCCCCTCTTTAAAGGCTCTGTCTCCAATGATAGTTGTATTTTGAGGCACTGGGGGTTAGGGCCTCATCATGTGATTTTGGGGGTGGGTGAGAAAGGATGCAATTCATTCTATAACAAGAACCAAAACCACATTGGCTTAAAGTACTTGAAAATAATCATGATTTTGGCTAGAGAGATAAAGGGAACTTCGGGCCTCAGCCTTTTTTTTAAGCCTGTGTCTCATACTCTATGAACATCTCCCCAAGTTTAAGGTCAGAAGCCTCCCCAGAGGGCAGCGCTCTTTTCAGCATCACTGTAATTATTACTCTAGTCAGATGCCATGAAGAAGTTGCTGAGGTTCCTTCTCTTTACCAGGTATCTATTTTCATAGGTATCTATTTTCAAAGCAATTGAATGAGAAGTGAGCCATTTTGACGTAGGATAAAACTAAATAAAATCTGAGGTGATGCCATCGATGCTCTCTTGCCCTCTGGTATGTTTTCATATTTTTTTCTCCACATAGAGAGTGTCCTCAAGCCTGGAATATAATTAGTGTGGGGGTATTTTGTGTGATGAGAATATTTCCAAATAAAGAATGGCTTCATGTAGCATTTTATTCTCAAACCTCTTGCATTGTAAGTTAAAATTTTTATGTATTATTTTAGTTTCTATTATTGAATAGCCACTAGTCTTAAAAACAAAAAATAGAAACTTACTATATAAGTCTCATGATGCTTCCTGCATAAGAACTGATACTATTTTATAAACACTGTATTTATAAATTTCCATTTATATTCGGTATGGACTTTTCCCCCCAGAAACCCATTTTATGCCTTGTTACCTTTCAAAGTCCATTATGACTGGCCATCCTCACTTTACCTTGCTTCTCAGGAATGGAAAAGTTCTGCTCCCAAATACTTAAGGGAGTAGTTTTCCGCTTCCCATCTGTTGACTGAGCCCAAGGATTCTTTGCAAATTTTGTTCACATACACTTAGCATTTAGAATAATGCCCTTAGCCATCATGCTCAATTTCCTAGATTTGGTGTGTGTAAAGAACTCAGAGCTGATGGGTGCTTTTCCCTGTTACAGGATGACAGCCTGTGGATAATTTTATAACTCAGGGCCGCCTCCCCCATGAAAGATCCTCCTCCGTGAACTTAGAATGGCAGTTAAACCTTTGAATACAGCTCTGTGTCAGCCATGCTGAGTCACAACGGGGCTCCCCCAGGTCGAGGGCCCTTGCTTTTTCATTGGCTGGCTTCAGCCCAGCTGTAATATCAAGCCTTCCTCTCCCACTCCCCTAGGCCTTTGTCCTCACTCTGACCCTGGCCTCCTGTCATGCTTGTCTCTGTGGAATGCGTTTCCCAAACTTCCCTGATTCAGGACCACTTTGACAATATTGTCATTTTCCCACACTACCTGTCCTATTTCCTACTTAGTAGTTTTGTTCAAATCACCAGGTTTTGACGCACTACTTTTATTTATGAAGACAACTTTGCTTCATAACTAGCATCCATTTAAAATCTGTACCACTTGCCATTAGTAGAAGGTAAACATAAAAATTAACATAACAGAAATGAAGTGTTATGGAAATTCTTATGCCTTACTGTGTTTTAAGTGCTGGGTTAGTGTCTTCTTGTAGGTTCACCACATCTCCTCAGTGATTTCTAGTTACCATTAGTTGTAGGCCTGCCACTTTCCAGATACTGGGAATACAAACCATTGCCTATTGAGGGAGAGAAACAAAATAGATGAGTAAATAGTGAGCCAAAATAAAAAAACAAAATCAGAAAGTACTATATGAAGTACCTTAAAAAATGGGTACAGGTATAAATAAGTAGGTGCCATTATGATTTGCTTTCTACAATTAAGGAAAATAAATACTAAGTATGTGAAGAGACCTGCCCAAAGTCACGCATATAGTTAGCAATGGAGCCAGGATTCCTCCAACCAGCTCGAGTTTGGCCATGAGCATCACATTCACCAAAGGAACCTCAATATTGTGATCATCACCTTTGCCCTAATAAATACTTGCTCTTTTCTGCCTCCCGCCCTGCCTCCGGAATTAGCTAAAATCACTGAAAGAACATTTGTAACTTTGGGCATGCTCTTCAGTCTTATGCATTTTCCAGTGAACCAAGAGAAAATAGCAGTCCTCAAAAAGTGATGCCTTCTAGAATAAAGTTTTGTGGACCATGCAGGAAAATCTAGGAATCACACATTTCAGCTGGGTGAATGAAAGAGCTAAGCATTGAAGTTATAGATTATGAAGATTGTGATGATACAGAATGGCATCCTTTTAGCTTCTGTTGTCATTAATTTCATTAAATAATGGCTACTCTTAGTATTGTAAATGGTGACATGTTGAAAAGTAGTAATTCTGCCCTTTTAAAGATATGATGTTCTCTTAAAGATCATTATTATTTTTTAATTAATTACTTAATTAATTTATTGTTTTTGATGAGAGAGAGAGAGAGAGAGAGATACAGAGGCAGAGACAGAACTGAACTGGGGGCACTCCCCAGTTCAGCATATGGGTCCTCATGGGCCGGGGCCAGGATTCGATCCTGGGTCCCCGGCGCTGCAAAGTGAGCGCTTAACCCACTGAGCCATCCCGGCTTCCCCTCTCTTAAAGATTATGATGCAATGATTAACAGGGATTATGCTGCAGCCTCATTCAAGACAGCAAAGGTCCTTTATCAGTGGACAATGGGGTTTTTAGTTTGGAGATAGAGCCCTCTTCTGGCAATTATAAGTACTTTTTTTTCCCCTTATATCTTTGGTTTTATATTCAAATGGAAATATAATAAAAAATATCAATTTCAGCAGTGGAACATAAATTATCATGATGTGAGGTGTTGGAAGGTAAATTCCTCTCCTAAAATCTTTTATCTTCCTCTCTGAAATTTGAGTGTACTGTGTAAAGTACTCTAAAAACAGGATAAAGGAAGTTTGTGTAGTGTCTTATTTTTAAGGTGGTTGCTTATAAGTATTTCCAACATTGATGGAATCTGATTGTAATCCATAAGTAATATTAAAAATGTCTTGAGGTTTTTGCATACACTTATCAGGACATGGTTGTTTAGCGACCTGCTGTTATTTTCTGTGAATATAAGCATGGTGCTTACTCTGGATCATTTTCATCTTTCATTCTGGCCTCTCCTTCTCTCCTCCCAGGACTGAAACCTAATCCGCACCCTGTCTGTATGTGGTAGTTATCAGCCTTCTTTGGCTTTGCCTGGAGCCTAGTCCATTAACTGACATGCTGACCAGCTTTTTGTGGTAGTTTCAAAGCCAAAATACCACCTCCATGCAATTTCAAATGTCAAATGGATATCAAATAAAAAATGTGAATAAACCAAATTTCAGCTCTGGGTTCACATTCACATAAATGTACTTTAAACCGAATAAAAACTGCACCAGCTATTTATTTTTACAAGTAATTTGAGAAAAAGCCAAATGTATGCAGATTGCCTTAAAATTATATTTATTTAAATAGCACAGATAACATAACTCTTGGAAAATGATTCTAAATCAGTACTGATTTAAAAAATGTGAGCACAAATATAATACCTTTTTTATTCATAACGTCAGTGATCTACTCAGAGAGAATTAAATCTTTTTATACGTCTCTTAGGAAACTACATATAAAACTAATTTGTGATGTTGTGAATTATCTATGAAAAGCACTTCCAGTTCTTAACACAGACATAGAAAAGACATAAATAGTCTTAAATTTCCATCTTTCTGTGACCCACTTGCAGTACCTAATAAAAATATGGAAATTTAGATTTTTAAAAGAAGTACTTTTTGTATCACAAACTGCTGAAATGACCCGCTCACATTGGCCTTAGAATGAATGTTCATTTATCGCCATCTAGTGGTCATATCCAGGAGACAAGAGGAAACTGGGACTTTCATTGTCCAACCAGTCGCAGTAACTCTCCTTCCACTATTTCCTAAGATACAGTGTTAGCTGAGATGGAATATTGCCAATATAATTCATTTTTAAATTAAAGTTTAGAAGGTGCGTCCATTCAGAAAGTTAATGAAAATTTATACGAGCCAAGGTAGACTTATTAAAATGTCTCTCTGTTAAAGAACTAAAACATCAACATTTGTAGGGATTTTTCTCCAAATCAGCTGTGAATTTCTCGAGGAAAGAAGTTGCTTTCACCACCTTTGTATCCTAGATGACTAGTGACATGACTGGTACAGGGTCAATGTTTGTAGAACACATGCATCACATTCTACCTTGCAATCACTGTTGTAGTTCCATGAAGTTAAGGGCTGGGGATGAGACTTCTATGTAGTCCTCATAATTCTTAGCACATTGTATTGGAGTAGTTGATTAATATGTGAATGATGAATTTTTAATTGATGTGCTGAAAGTTGTGTGCTGTCCACTTCATCATTCGGCTAAGTACTAATGTCATTCAGTTAAGGACTAATGTCATTCAGCTAATTAGTGAAGTTCCACTTGTGCATATATTTAACAGCACTCCTAGATTTTTTTGTTTCTTTGTTCTCTATTTACCATACAGTTTTAACTCCTTGTTTATATTGTTGATTATTTAATCATCACTAATAACATCATTCTCAAACTGATACAAAATTTGACAGTGAAATGTAAGATAGCTACTTTGTTCCTTCTTTAGCTCCTGAGTTTTGAAATGTCCATACTGGTTTACTTTCAAAAGGATGGATGTCTACCAGTTAAAATAAGATTGATAAGATTTATTGCTGACTTCTGGGACTTGACTTTAAATGTCTTTGGGGAAATCGATCAAGTGTCCTGCCTTCAAGTCCATAACCTTTTCTTTTTTTTTTTAATTTCCTCTCCCGTGTTCATTTATTGTTCTACCTGGAGCAAGAGATATGCAACTGAAGGCAGTTTCCATGGTGCAGTCGAAGGGCAAATCTCTCCCTATCTATCGTTTTCAGTGGCGCATTTATAGTAAAGTTAAATGTAAACCTGAAGAGGTTAGAGAGTTGTGTAGAAGTTTGTTGCCCCGTCCAGGGGTTTGTCTGTGGCAGAAACCCTTACTCGTGACTGTCTGTACGTTGTGCTCCTTAGTAGTGATCTTGTTCCATGGGGACATTTAGTCATGACTTATTTCTTCTCTGTCACTTTAAAAGTGTATCTTTCAAAGTTCCTTAGGGCTTCTAAGGCTTACCTCTGGTTATTTACAGATACCATGGGAGATGGATGCTATAAACTGTGAGAGAGTCCCGCCTTTGATATTTTCAACTTGTATTTCTATTGTAAATGCTTTGGAACATCAGACACAGGATACAAATGGCTTAAGTTTCAGACACCAAGGGATAAACCAGCTTGCCAATGCACAGCATCTTAGAATCTAATTTTCTGAGGCTTCAAAATTGTTGTACAGAGAATATAGTTCAGTTAAAAATTTTGAGAATCAAAATATTAGCTGCGGTGCAGAAAATGATATTAATAATAAAGCTTCCTGTTTTAGGATTCCATTTCCTAGGTTTAAATTCCAACCCTGCTGCCCCTCAGCTTGGGCAAGCTGCTTAACCTTCCCACACCTCATCTCATGCAAATGATCAAAGTACCAACATTCTGAAGGTCTTACTCCCTGAGCACAGAGCTTGGCATGAGTAGCCATTCAATAAATGTTCTTAAAGACATGTTAATTGTCAGTGTTTGTTTCTGTAGTCATATTGTTAGGCATCATCAGAAGATTTCATCTTGCTTCAGAGGGTCATGGTTGCTTTGACCCTCACAGAGTGCCCAATAGAATGATATCTTGTCCCCTGCCCTTCCTTAAGGAGTTTCTCACTGAACTCCTTCCTTACCCAAGAAACCTGCTGCTTGAGAAGACAGACCAAGGCAGAGGCCATGGCTGATAAGACAACTTGCCATATTCAGCACCCCTGGGGACTTCCAAGAAGTCATTGAGGCTGACTTCCCATGATGTTTGCAGCCTTGGAACTACAAGTGACTGTTCCAGCTGCAGAACTATTGTACATATGTGTTAGATAATGATAATCCCTTTTATAATGGCTTACCCCTACTGAGCACATATTCCATGACCTATAGCTTTACCTTATTTCGAGATAACAATGGCAATATTATTTCTGTTTTAGTGATGAGGCAGTGGGTTCAGAAAACTTATGTAACTTGCCCTAAGCCACATGATAAGTATCAGGGACACAATTCAAATCCAAGCTTCTCCATTTTTTTTTTTTTAAGGTTTATTTTATTGTTTGAAAGGAGAGAGAGAGAAGATGGGAGGACCCAGAGCCATCTCCATACTTGTATATCATTAGTTGTGTCTAGGTTTTGTTCTACGCAGGTGGATATGGGGCTGTGTGGGTTGGGAACTGAACTGGGGGGCTCCCCCATGGGAGGCGGGAGCCTTCACCACTGAGTCATCTCAGCGGTTACCAGTTGTGCCGCAGTCTAGCACATGGGATCGCATGGGCCAGGGCCAGGATTTGATCCCCAGACCTCGGGGTTGCCAGGCCAGTGCTCAACCTGTGGAGCTATCTTGGCATCCCTGTTATAAGTTTTTAAATTTAAACATTCACCATATCTTTTGATCATAAGCCATAGGTATATAGCCTCCCCTTTGAACTCAGCCCTGCCGTATGAGTTGCTTTGACTTAAAAAAGAGAAGTTTCTCTACTGGGAGGTAGATTTAAGAACCAGTGCGTGGTTCACCAGGATCTTTTCTCCCTGCCTCAGGAATCAGGGAAGCATATGCTGGACTGGGGTTCCTGAGTGACTGCAGTGAGCAGAGTGTCTATGCTTACTCGTGAGGGAGGTATATCTATACTTTGCCATTTTAAGGTGCTGAGCTTTTCTGGTTGGTTGTCACCACAACCTAAGCCAGCCTGCAGTAGATTAGGAGAGGATCCTGGCCTACCTGGCTCAGGTGTAGTGCCCGTCCTTTGCATACTGACTCTGGCCAGGGAGGTTGTATACTGAGTAATAGCCCAAAAGTGGAAGCAACTGAAATGTCCATCAACTGATGAATAAAATATTCTTTGTTGATCTAAAGCAGGGGTCTCCAAACTTTTCAGCCCGCGGGCCACATTAACTATCAAACAGCAGGTTGGGGGCCGATTACACACTTGAGGTCCAAATAAAAAAGAATCAAAACATAGTTGTTGTTTTTAATTATTTATTTAATATTATTTTACTCAGGTAAAAAGGTCCTCCATGGGCCGGATGAGAGGGCCTCGCGGGCCGTAGTTTGGAGACCCCGATCTAAAGGAAGGGAGTACTGATTCACACTACAACATGGATGGAATGTGTGCTAAGTAAAAAGCAGCTGAACACAAAAGGCCATGTATTATATAACTCAATTTATAGGAACTGTTCAGAATAGCAAATCCATAGAGACAGAGTGGATTAGTTAGTGATTTAGGGATTTGGGGAAGGCAGTTTGGGGATGGAGCTAATGGGTATAGTTTTATTTTTTCTTGAGCAATGAAAATTTTCTGAAATTGATTGTGGTGATGGTTGCACAAGCTTGTGACTATATAGAAATTCATTGAGTTGGACAATTTAAATGGGCGAATTCCATGGCATGTGAATTATGTTTCAAAAAGCAAAATTGGGGCTATGAGTCTGAACATCTGTGGCTTTTGTAAAGCTCCCAGGTGATTCAGATACACAATAATTTTTGAAAATGACTAGTTTCTGTGGACCAATTTCACCCCTCTCCACTGTCTTACAGACAGTTTAAAAGATATGTTGTTTGGGAGGGGTGGGATGGGGTTCAGGGCAGTCAATAACATAGCTTCATAGTCCACCACCAGATTCATTCTTGCTTTGCATCAGCTGCCTTTGCTTAAAAGACCATTTGTACACAAGAAAAGTATTAAGTTAATGTCAACTCTCAACATTGACTCAAAGATAGTTGAATAAATTTACTCTGGTAAGGGGTAGAAAGTTAGTAAATTTAAGGTATGATAATGATAAGATAAATGAAAAGATTGTGCAAAGGAGCCAGAAGTTGTACTTGATAACTTCTGCATTTTTACTTGACATAGCTGGATTTTCATCATATTGTTCCAACTGAAATTACAGTAGACTCTCCAATAACTGGCACTCTTAGGGTTGGTAGATGCTGAGTAAATGTACATACCGGTAGATTCTCTATTAAGTGGAATTCAAGCAACCAGCAAAATGTCAATCAACTGGCAGAAACATTTTGTTGGTTGCTTGATTTCTGATTAATGGAGAGTCTACTGTATATCTTTGGAAATAAAGTGTTCGTTTGTCTTTATGGTTAACACTTCAGTTTTTTGTAATCTATTTATAATTTTTTCATGTTCAAATTATACCATTATGTCTAGTTTCAGAACACATCCTTGTATATGTATTTCTGTGTTTGGCTATTTGATATCTTAGAATATGAATAAGCAGAAGATAACAATCACTTACTACCATAGCATTCTTTAACTCCCAGTTTTTATTTAAAATGGAAACATTCATTTTTTCAAAATTAGAACATGTCTTCTCTAGGTTTAAAAGTATTTGCCTTGGGCATGAAAGTTTTTGGTCATTTAAAAGGCTTGTAAGTTGCTATTATGCATATAGTGGTAGGGCACAGAATTTGTTGGTGTCATGGTGTGTGTATATTTATATGTATAAATATTGCTTTGATTAAATAAATATTTCTACAAAGCTTATTATGAGAAACATCAACCACTTCCCCCAATTCTTTCAACTCTGTTTACTATTCCCTTGATCAAATCATATAATTATAGTGCTACTTCCCAATCTTTCAGTTTTTGCAGTTATGTCTTGACTTACCACTGTGGAAGGCGGGAATGTAGGTCTCTTTACCCACCCCTCCAATACATACGTTTATAATATTCTCATCTTTCTACTATAATTATGTGATCACTTTGGACAAATAAATCGTCAGTGCTTATATTATTATGACTGCACACACTAATGCTCGAAGATCCATGGAATTATGTTTCCACTACTTTTCTTTTACATCCGTTTCTTTCCCTGGAGATGATGTCTCCTAGTTTGGCTTCCTTTTCTTTTCTATCTATTATTAATTTCTCTTTCAACTCATGCCAAGAACTGTGAGCAGACCCCAGAAGTGAGGAAAGAGTCACAAAACAGATTGCCTCTCAGACCCCCTTGAAGGAAATGACTGCTGATCTTGCACTTCTGGCCTCTAGAAAGTACATTTCTGTACTTTCAACCCAC